>MU270721.1:0-27617 GCA_021432625.1 Leptodontidium sp. 2 PMI_412
CCCTTCCCCCCGGTTGTTTCCACCAATCTCATACTCTTCTCTATACGCAGGATATGTGTCGACGTCTTTCGATCTCGTGCTATCGCTAATGCGGAAATATCTCCCGTATCTAAGGCTGGATATCCGGGGTTCCTAGACTATGACATGCCTCGATCTGCGTGAGCCTCTCGAGGCAGCCTAGGGAGCGGGGATAGACATAGTCAGGTCTGACACGTCAATCGCGTCGTGAACGTATAAAGACGACTAGAGCCTTAGAAAGGAAAACAAGATGCACGGTGGAAGGTTGGGTCTACAAGCAATCTGAATAAAGGAGGCGACGATGAGGCTCTTTTATCTAAGGCATGGTGCTAAAAGTCTCATGATTCGCCATGTTCTTTATGCCTGGTTTTGGATGTGTTTTCCTTAGGAACGAGGAGTAGCCAACCAACCTCGCACTGCTATTTTTCTTCAGACAGCCATGGTTCAGATACGACCAATATAAGAGCGTCAGTTAGCAAACTGTGTTTAGCATTTAGCTGTGACTCAATCCAATAATCCTTCGGCGCTTCGCGGCACTATCCCCAAGTTGTATATAATCAACACTCTTTCCCACTCTCTCTGATCGACCACCATCGAACCGACCATCATTATCACATTTGCCGTTTTTGATATTCACTATAGCTTTAGAGTGGAACGCGGAGGAGAAATCCATGATACTAGACCTTATAGCCCTTGTGTTGGGAGATCAGAACACGGGTTTAGAATGGCTTCGCGAATCGATCCCAAAGGTGGAACAATACAGCTCTCAATTCGAAACACCGGTGATCGCCCAAGCTATCCTCTTGTATCGGACACAACTCAAGCCTTGGTCTGATTCTGAACGACGGAAAGCTCAGGATTACTTTCTCGATTGGCAGAAGTCTAATCCTTCATGTATCACCCAAACCCTCTCTTACGAGAAAATACTAGCGCTCTCCGATGTTATTCCATCTGGTACGTATACAACTCAGTACCTTTGTAGAGATGAACTTTAAACTAATATTATAGCGTAGCGCTTGGGATAGATGTCAGTGCGGCTAAGTTTCGAATGAGAGAGTTCGGTTTGTTCGTTAAAAGGAGATTGGGAAGACGATAGAAGTTGGGATATCGAAGAAGAGGACCTATTGCAAAAGGAGATCAAATACTTTAACGGGAAGAATGTTCTACAGAATGAAAAGTTCAGGTATTGGCAGAGGAAGGTGCGACAACAGAAGGAAAAGGAGAGGAAGTAATTGTGGGAAGCGGGATAGGATATGGCCAGTTGACATTGAGGAAGCAAATGTATCTTTATCGTTTTCAGTATTGGAAACATAATTTGTTTCTAGGTCTAGAGAACAAAGTTTGGAGTGGAAAGACGATGTATATTTAGTTCATTAGTAACTTACCCCCCTTCCTCAATTGTTGGTAGGAATTCCTTCTAGTCGTTCATATCAGACCGACGCTGATGTGATGTGTCGAGACGTAGTTTCTTACTAAATAGACTACGTCCCCGCTAGGCAAGGGACTTGGCGGATTAGGGTCGATTTATATTCTTTGGGTTCTTAAGTCATCATGAAAGGCAGACTAACTTAGCCATCTTTTTGTAAGAAAGACTGCTCATACTATCTGCTTACCGGGCTCCGTAAGGCATCTAGCATGGGCCGGGGTTCTATTCCCGATCCTCTGGCCTACCGACACATTTTCATAAATATCTTCAAACTATTTAGGGTACTGCAAGAAAGAAATGGCGAGCACTGCCAGCGCTATAAAGCTAAGAATAGAAGTATGGGTTGTAAGAAATCGGTCTTTATGTTGATCGCGATCAAGGTAATCGCACTTCGCTGACAAGATTTTGGATATTTGGTTTTGAGTAAGCTCACGACCAGTTTTAGTTTGATACTAATTAATAAGGTCTCATTGTTTCTTTGGGCGCTCTTTTGCGCGTTTGCGAATTCGTCGTCGTTTTGCGTTGTTGATGCCGATACCCTGTATGTTTTCACCAGTAGGAGCCAAATTTAGAAGAAAATCAGCAAAGCATCTCTTCTGCAGGAGAGCTAGATTTCTTAATAATGCTAATGATATTCTTAATCCCAAAATTTGCTCGGGACCTAGAAGAAGAGGACGGGGCCGTCTTACTTCCCCGTCCATTTTATAATAAATCAGCAACACAGCTTTCTATTATGCTATATCATCTCCAGATCACCATCGCAAAACATGTCTCCAAACGAGAGCCTAACCGAAGATGCCTATAGTCAGATCACCTTTCAAGTCAAGATTTGCAATGACGGCAACGTCCGCAACATTACTATAGCAAAGACTGCGACTGTCCTAGAGCTGAAGATTCAGTTGGCAGGTAGTAACTACGAAAATTTGCCAATGGATCGACAACGACTGATTTACTCTGGTCGCCTTATGAAAGATAGCGAGTGTTTGAACTTATACAATATCAAACCCGGCAGCACGATATATATGATTAAGAGAGACCACAGCTGCGATGTCCAGGGGCCTGTCAATGGTGGAGTACCAGTGAATACGCTCGATGAGATGGTAAACAGTTTTCTACTCAACTCGAATTTTCACATTAAAAGAAGCAAATGCCATTTGATCCCTAGATATATGATGCCGCTCTTACGCAAATACCAACCACTTCGGCTGGCCGAGACCCACTATTGACGGACGACGGCAATCCGTTCGGATCATTATTCGGTGTAACTGGTGGATCAAATTCCTTTCACATCCAAAGTCCAGTAGTACCATTGGAGATGATGCAACAAACCTTTTTTGTTGGAGCAATTCTTGGTATTCTTGCTGGAACATACGATATGAGACCGCTTCAAGAGAGATATGAAGATCAGTTAAGACGGTTGAATGATATAGGATACTTCGGCTTCCATGCAAACGTAGGCGCATTGGAATTTATAAGAGATATTAAGATGTGCACGAATTTTGAGATGCTTAAAGTCTAAGTACCTCAGTGTGACGCCTGCTCTAGAAAGACAGCTATCACGTGTAATAGCGGCCTCACATACTAACGACAAGTATATGAAGATAACAAGAGTCTCTTAGAATCTACAACTAAGGGGGAAAGAAGGTAAGGAGAGAAGAGGACTAAATACAAAGGGGGAGCTGCACAGGGGCTCGTCTAATCTCGGTAAAGCTCGGCTAACGCCTAAAGCGGAAATGAGGCTGTGGAGCGTATCCTAACCGTCACACCCGGGTCGAGTATTTATTTGACATTTTCTCGGAGTCTATTCGGGTTATCGCCAGCTCTGCAGGCCAAAAACAGTTACTCTCCTCCAATGCGGTTGGTAAGAGGCCAGAGCTGGTTTGTGGGCAAAGAATTGTTTCGAACCACCGCTAAGTCTCTAGTGTGTTTTTTCTCCCTTCTGTTTATATGTGTGTTATCATGCTTTTCAAGCAACTATGTCCACTCATCTCCTGTTCCTTTTCTCCTATTCTGTTTGAGCTGAAACTAGGACAACTATCTGTTCTTTGGCTCTGGGCAATTTTAGGCTGGCGTGCGTGTAGGCGGGTTCTGCTTTCAAATATTGTATGAACGGAGACATAAGCGACGATTGTTAGGGCATGCCCTACCTAGAGACAATAAGATACACGGGCGGAGGAGTGGGTAGGCGGTGGAATGGACTGGATGGATGGATGGTATTACAGGCCGGCCTTTTACCAGCACAATACTCCGCGGCTGTTAATTAAATTTACGGTACGGAGGTATGCCTCCTGCGCGAAGCTAAAAAGTCAGCCTTTCCTTTACCTGAAACCATTTAGCAACCATAGGTGATTGAATCGCTCAGGAAAGGCTGTGCGACATGTGGATAATCCGTAGCTTGTAAAAAGCAATCTAACACCCAGGCTTTGAAATGAGGGCTTTCATCTCCCATCTTTGTACCGTTTAGCAATGTGGCCATAAAGGTCATTAAAGGGCAGCACAAGTACGAGACAAGCGGGAAATCAAATGCTGAAATGTTTTCTATAAGACAACGAGGACTGTGGACTATACAAATGAAATAATGAGGCCAAGTTTGTAGGTACAGCACTTGAGTTGGGAAGTACCCTCATGATGGGCTCACCCCACACATGGCCTGAATGCTCTTAGCATGCTAACGCCTGGGATTGTTTGATGATACCGAGAACCTCCTAGATCTGCTATCGTATGTGAGCAAGCCACCAAATCTCGCAAGGTGACACGCCAGACTCCGTGCGCGAATTGATAGCTAGAGATCGAGTCAGATTACGCTCAACTCCTTCTTCAACCATCATTCCTTCATCGTATGCGTCTCCGAGTAAGAGACCGGTGAACCCCCCCGCCAGCCTTCAACTTTGGCGGCGTCTTGACCTTCTATACTTTCGGGGCTAATGGGTACATGTTGGGAATCTCGAGCGTCTCGATCCAAAGCTTTCGTGGGATACCTTCAGTGGAACTGGAATAAGGTGGCTCGCTCATAATGACCCAAAGGACTTATACCATGACGAAGAACGTGGTCCCTTGGGTATTATCCTCCTAGGCCAGCTCGGGCAGTTCACTACGCTCAAGAATGCCCAAAACAATTTCAATAAGAACAGGCCTGAGTTTTCCTTACAATTACAAGCGGAGGACAGGGTGCTAGAGATCCTGAAGGGTTTAGTTCGTCGGCGGGATAGAAACCTCACAGTCGCCAATCCCTTGCGTGTTAAGGTGGCTGAGGCGGATATCACCTCACCTTCTTTCACCCCTGGAGACCCCTTTCCCGCTGCCTTTGACGGGACAACCACGGACGACGACCAAGATGGCGACAACGTAGATGCCTCTCGTTTTATCGCGGGTGATAAGGTCGCCGTTCAAGCTTGGTTTGGCACTTACGTCTTCACAAATAAGAAGACTGTATCAGGACCCACGTTTTCGCCTGCTGAAATTGTGGAGGTTACAAGCTGGTGTCTCTGGTTCTTCGAGCCTGAGTAACAGCCCAGTTACCAAACGGAGACGTATACTATAGAAATAGTATTTATATCTAAATTCTTTCTTCTACTGTCTAGTAAATCTCACTTTGCTGTTTTGGATACTATTCACGTGCTTGTTTGGTCAGTCTAGGGTGTCTGTGCGCCACGCCTGAAACTTTGTCGATATCGTCCACTTTGCACTTGCCGACCGTCATTATGACGACTTTCCACATAATTCCAATTCCAATATTCTAACTAATTTCGAAGGCTTCGTGTGAGCCGCAGGCGAGCACCCATGTGTTCTGTATGTGGTTGTTCACTGGCTAGTGCGTGTGCTGTGGCTGGAGACGGTGGATTAGTTGGCGAATCAGCAGTCAGATAATCGTAGTTTTGTTGCACATCGCACAAAAAAACCAACAGCCAAACTATTGGTAGGTTAGCGCCACGACGCATGCTTGGCGGATTTCGAGAGTATCCCCGCGCAGAGGAAGGTGGAGACTTTTGTGGCTGTGACAAGATCCATTGGTGGAAGTCAGACGAGAGTGTCGAGGGCGATTGACGGTGGCGGTGACGTTCAGGTAGACACTTGGAGTGACCAGTCTCTTGGACAGACTAGACTCAGGGAGTGACCAGACACTTGGAGTGACCAGACTCAGGGAAGAGACTAGACTCAGGGAGTGACCAGACACTTGGAGTGACCAGACACTTGGAGTGACCAGACTCGGGGAGAGACTAGACTCGGGGAGTGACCAGACACTTGGAGTGACCAGACTCGGGGAGTGACCAGACACTTGGAGTGACCAGACTCGGGGAGTGACCAGACTCGGGGAGAGACCAGTCTCTTGGACAGACTAGACTCAGGGAGAGACTAGACTCGGGGAGTGACCAGACACTTGGAGTGACCAGACTCGGGGAGTGACCAGACACTTGGAGTGACCAGACTCGGGGAGTGACCAGCTTGGAGTGACCAGACTCTGGACAGACGTGACCAGACGTCAGGATCGTGATGACCGACCGTGGAAGCCTCGAATTTCAGTCCATAACAACCAGCCCCTTTTTTTGCCGAAAGAAGCACGTGATATACATAACGTGGTTTATCAGCGAGTCGATCATATCACCGAGTCGATCAAAAAAATCCATACAGAAAAAGGCCATGGCAACCCAGTAAAAATCCTCAATTATTAATGGAATTTAATAAATTTTTAAATTAGCTTTATTAGATTATAAATATATTAAGTTTAAATTTAAAGACTTAGCTATTAAACTCGCTTAGGAATTAATAAATTTTTTAAAAAATATCGAATACAGTGGTAATTTTAAGCGAATTGCTTAATATAGCTAGTTATCAGCTGGCGGGATGTGCCGCGCTTCTGATCGCTGCCAAGTATGGCGATGAGAAGCAGAGGGTTTCGAAGATCTGGGAATTGAAGGCGATGTGCGGCGGCTCACTTTGCGATGAGGATATGTTTACGCAAATGGAATGGCACGTGTTGAATACGCTAGAATGGAGTGTTGGTCATCCCACCATCGACGCTTGGTTGAAGCTAGCTCCAGAGGATCATTCGGCATATAAGGGTGTCGAGGTAAAGCATATGGCACAGTATCTTTGCGAGATGGCCTTATACCACAAGGAGTTTGTCTCTATAAGGCCTTCCGTCATGGCTCGTGCTTCGTTAGTTCTGTCTCGAGGGATTCTTGGCTGTCCTGACGGTTTGGGGATTTGGGACCACGAAGTGAGCTCAGCGTTATATTCCAAAAGTACGCCTCGCCGCGAATATCCTCGGTGTCTATTATCCTTGAGCATTTCCTCCGTCAACAAGAAAGCATGAGCAAGCCGACGATCCTACCAACGCCACTATTCAAACCAGACATGCAACTTCTAGTGCAGAACCAAGATATATTTCCGAGTACGCCACAAAATGCATTAGGAAATATAAACCACATCACGCCACCAATTACACCAGAGGAGGGATCTATTATAAATGGAAGTGTGCCAACCAACCATTGTTATACGAACCCCCCGTGCCAATAATAGTATCAAATATATCATATGATACGAGTATATATAGATTTGTATCATGGAGGGCTCCATCTGCCTCATATTTGTTCACTTGTTGACTTGATGTGATACCTTCATTTTTTCCTAGTTTGTTGTTCAGTATGCCTACTGATGAGCGTCACTGATATTGATAAACTAACTATAAGCACGTCATGAAGGGTGTTCGCCTATTTCAAATTAATGCTGTGCAAAAAATGTGTATACTTTGGATTTTAATAGTTGGACACATGGATCTCATTTTAATGAGATGGCTATTATAAGCGCTGAACCCAGCCGTAATTTCCTTCCGCCCCTTCCTCTTGCTAACAATCCAGGCCATATCAACCCAGGTCCCTCGGACCAAGCTTGTGCCCACGAAGGCAGGCTCTCTCAAAGCTCACCCGCCCAGGCAGCAGAGAGAATGACCAATTCTGTGACGGTACATGAGCATGAACGAGGTCAAATGCGACTTGGGTAAATGATTTTTTACAAGGAGAGAAATAGTATCGTAAGGAGAGCTCTGATTAAGCTATTTACACAATTATCCCTTACAAACTCAATAGACCAAATATTTTTACTATTCCCAGACTAGTAGAAGTCACGCTCATGGAAGACCCAGGCTGTCAAGACTTTCAATAATCGAACCTAAGCTATCGCTACCTTTCCGCGGTGGTATTTTAACGGGTAATACCGCGGCTTTAGCTCGTTTGTTATGTACACGGCTTGGAGACGTTGTATCTCCGCGGATTTGCACTAGTGCCGTCGAGCTGCAAGGGCGACATTTAGGATCGACTGACTTGGAATGGCATTTCACTTTCCGTTCGCAAATCGTACATTTCCACACATACTTGTAGTAAATTTTTACGAATGTTTGGTAGTGACCGTGACGCCTCGATGATTAAAAATTTCTGTAGTTTCCTTCGTTCTAATTTATCGTTAGCATATAGACAATTGGTCTTGCCAGTCAGTAATCGCAAGCTTACCACCGTTTGAAGGTTTCCCCATAATTGCCCTGCCTACGATCGATCATAAAGTCGGCAAGGTGGCAGAACTCATGCGCTTATCACATTTCGCATGCGAACTATAAAGTGGTCAGTCTTCGGATAGAAAGATATATATGTTGGGGCCAGCGAAATTTACATGCTCGAATAGCTAAATCTACATGGTCCCACTTCGCTTGATTTTTAGAGTGACATACCCCGTGCATTTATCAACCTCGGCTACCCATACTAATTGGTATGAGTCTTAGAGGGAATTTAATGCAACGGCAAGTACTCTATGAAAATCGAAAAGTGAGGCTCCACTTCAGCCTCATACTTTGCTACTAACAACAACAACCTCTTTTGCCACACTAACGCGCTCACTCCACTATGGCTTCAATATCAATTCAGTCTTGCGGTCCGCCACCACCAGAAGCAATTTACACTAATCTTAATACTGGTTTTACTACTATTCAAGCGCATACTAAAGACAACGGATATGCCTTCATTCGTCGCGACAAGACACCAAATCGAGCTCTCTATATCTAGGCAAAACTGCCACTACAAGGGAACGTGGGCCACATAGCCTATCAAAATAGTAATAGATTTGCTAAATCTGGTACGAGTCATGAGTGAGAGGTTTAGTAACCAATAGCCGCGTACCAGCCTTTAAACTTGCCGACCAAGACCAAAGTCGGTTTCGAAGAAGACCAGCGTTGTGCATATAATTCGTGGCAGCTTTTGATGAGCTCGCCACTAGCTTAATGTCACCGCACATGATATGCAGGTGTTGTTCGAGCGCAAGTATTATAAGTGGTAGTATCCCCTCTCTGAACAAATCTTGATTGGTTGGTTCTCACCGCTAAAAGTTTAACATTTATTTTAGGGGGATAGTAAGATGTAGCGAAATCACGCTGTCATCAACGATACTTACAATAGCAGTACTGTCGGTGGAGAACGTCAAGTGTGATTCATCGTCGGTTTCTCCAACGAACGCGGGTTCATTGAGGCTAACTTCCCCAGACACAGCAGAGCGTGACTTCTATAGAAAAGTGAGTTATTATTTCTAGACAGAGTCTAAATTCTTTTAGGACAGGACACCGCGTTTTCCGAACGGTTGAAGGAGATGATTCGGGACGATTGAGGATGATTGGGGATGATTCAATTCTGTTACGAACGTTACGGGATGTAGACAAGCAGCATTGATTGTTTCTATGTTAATACTGCCATTTTCCACTGGAGGGGTGTACAAGTATGTATTATTCCAGAATACAGATCCCAAGGGAAGTTGCAGTACCGAAGCTGTCCGCCCCCTATGTCTCCCAACAGTAGCCCGGTTAATGTCAGAACATTTCCACCTTCATTCTCGAGTCTAATGGCACGAGTTGATAGAATCGGCGAAGAATTCGTGGCTCAGAGCTTGGGTTGATGTAGGCCGACTCTTGGGCTCCCACATCAAACACCACGTGACGAAATTGCTCAGCGAGGCTGGCCACAAGCTTTGCAATATCGAATTCATCGATTGAGGCGCCATCTTTGGGAATGTGAAGCCAAGCGCGCTGGCAAGTCGAGTACCTTCTATCCATTCTCCACCTCCTACTCGAGCACCGGTTTGATCGTACCAATTCTCCGGGCTTCCCATAATCTCGCAGACTCTCCACAGCTGGTCAACTTGGGTTCCCCCAGGGAATAAAGGTTCCAGTGTTGCAATCTCAACGGCTATGGCACCAACTGCCCAGATATCTACGGCCGCAGAATACTCTTCTGCTCGTAGTATGACTTCGGGTGCACGATACCATCGAGTCGAAACATATACGGTGTAGGGTAGTTTTGAGTTTGTCTCCCTAGCAAGGCCAAAATCGGCAATCTTGACCGTGTATGTCGGTGGGGCAGAAGGAGTAACTAGAGCGGCGTACCGATGGATGTAATTCCCAGGGTCCTGCCGCGTCGAAGTGGATAAAAGAATATTCTCGGGTTTGATGTCGCGATGAAAGAAGTGATACGAATGGATATGCTCTAAACCTTGCATAATTTGGTAGAGGATGCTTCGGACAGTGCTGATATCAAGACGTTTGTGATCGCAGGCCGTTATGAATTGGTGTAGGTTACAGTCCATAAGCTCCATGCATATATGGAGTTTGCTGCTGAGAGGGTCGAGAAAGATATCTAATGCTGGAACATGATTGGGATGATGTGGAATGGTTTTAAGAAAGACAACTTCTGGAAGTTCTAGGCAAGAAGCAAAAGACCTGAACTTCTTTTTCATCGTCTTAATAGCGATCTATGACAGGTTAGTGTTCTAACTCGTAGTAGCGGTGGGAATCGATCTTGCTGACTATAGTGCCGCGTCGTGCTACGTTGGAACCTGAAGCACGCACTCGTGCCGAAGCGACGCTGGCAAAAGTCCCCTCTCCAAGATCCTCCAGGGCCACGAAACGGTCTTCTAACGCTATCTCGGTCATAATTTGAGAGGTGGAATGGGTGGAATGGGTGGAATGGGTGAAATGGATGGAATCGTAAGCTCTTGTGCAAATTTGAAAGGGGCAAGCTATTAGAGACATAACTGCGACTGTTTTATCAACATCGCTCTCCTCACAGTTCGCTTAACAAACGCGTTTCACCGTATCGACCAAGCGGCAGGGTTCACCTATCGCATCGAGCCTTGTTGTTATCGGGCAATTTGAGCTAGTAACGTCAACGAATGAGATCCCCCTTACCTTCGACCTCCGAGCTCCAGTCTAAACCTGTTTTGAAGCGAGATAGTCGCTCATAATTTGATGGATCGTGGTGAAGGTATTAGCCGAGCTTATATTGTCCTGCTACTTTAAGTACAGAAGTACTTTCGTACCATCTCCCGCCTTTCTTTCCCAATGGGCGCGCTGCTCATAGCTCAATTCTTTATTTTTCTCGAGATAGTTAGTGGCTGTGGCTTTCGTTCTCATATCTAGGTCGGTCGGTCCAGCAGTAAAGCACCAGCTCGGGCAGATCGACGTCGACCCATTTGGTGGCTGATCTGAAGTAGTGTAGAACCCGAGCTCCAGAGCTCGGAGCTGACTAATCGTGCGCGGTATCAAGCCCGCTTCACCTCTTCCGCCACCAAGTACCCGCGGGAAGCCCTCTGGCCAAATCTCCCCCCCCAAGAATAATTGACTACCCCAGAATAAGACCTCTTACCTTTCTCGGTCACAGGGAGCCTACAACCTCGTTCATATTGACAAGGACCTTAGAAAGAACTCTACGTAGACCGCGTCGCTTCCCTATATCACCCAACTTGTAGCCTAGACAGTCTGCTTCTTCAGCCATGGATAGAGTTGATTGGGAAGTATCGCCCGCTAGACCACAAGGCCGGGCGTGTTGAATTAGTAGCGCAAATCCATGGGATGTTTTTCTTGTCCAAATTGACGAAAGCCCAGATGCGCGTGGTGATTTCACGGTCTTTCCGATTGCCTACTGAAGACCCCAGTTCCGGATCGCTACTGCGAACAATGGTCGAAAGAGAGAACTTCAACAGTACTTTGCCTTGCATCTGAATATTGTTGGGACGCTTGCGAGTGGGACGAAGATGAACGTGTGCGAGACTTCGACATCGCCGAAGCCCGTGCTATTGACTTGATCAGAACTTCGAAACTTTAATCCCTTCTTAACTGCCCCTTCCCAGAGTATAGCTCGACCATTTTCTCCTGGTTCCGATTAGCATGCGCTTAACTTTGATTAGAGAAGGGGGATGTTCAAACCTCACTCAGCTCTTCAGCAATGAAAATTGTATACTGATTAAGCCGCAAGTAATCGGCATGTTACTTACTGCATACAGACAATGATTCGAAATTCCTTGCTTCAGCCCTAAAATTGTCGACTTCGTCAATAGCCCTAGCTTTGCCTCTCCCTCCATCTTACTCCTCTCACCGAGCCTCAATAGCTTCAAGAAGGCGAAACATACTCTAATAACGATAACCACCAAGGATCCGACTCTTCTCAACATCCGGCACATTCAACAATGCCTTCCAATCACTGCGAACTAAAGCCTCACGTCCTTCCGACTTCTTAATCGTCAGTTCCCTGCCTCTCCCCTAGAGAGTCAGCTTTTTTAGGATGTCCGATTTTTTAGGATGTCCGGTTGCCTGAATGCCTGGCGCCGTACCTCGGCTCATCCCGTCCCTCGCGGCCGCCTCTAAAACACACCTAAATCGCGACTTTTACAAGGTGATTCTTGAGAATTGAACGCGTCTGTTGCATCGAACTCGCCTGATAATTAAGACCTCCTTCATAAAGTAAATATGGATTTCTCTAGAGTCCCCCGGCGGTATTTGCCAGACGATTTCCCTACGGCCAGCCCTCCTAGAACGCCGGAACCAAAGACTCCAACGCCTCCTCCTTCTTCCCCACCTTATAAAGCAGTCTTCAGTTCACCAACCCTACCTGAATTACCCCGGAAAAGCCTCGTCCCTGTGAAACAGAAGCTGCTTCCTCCGTCTCCAAGGAAGATTGCTCAGGCGCAGGCATACTACCAAGACCACCCCGGAATCTCTGTTACAAAGGCTTGTAAAGCCGTGGGGATTACCAACGATTCTCACTAGAGGAACATGTAACGTATATTCAAGGAGGGACAACAAGCAAACCAAGGGAGAAAGCCTCTCTTAAATAAGCATGAAGAGACCGTGGTATATCGATATATTGAGGCTCAAGCCTTTGCGGGGTTCGTTGCCGATTTGGATATAATAAGACAGCAAATCCGGACTATTATTCGACTGCGAAAGCCAACCTATGAGGGTCCTTCTAACTCTTTTCTTCAGTCCTGGACTCATTCAGAGGAGTTCAAACGCAAGATCCGATCAACTGTTTCCAAGCCGATCGACCATAAGAGAAAGACTACACACGACGTACAGTAACTAAGGAAATAAATGAGAGACTACCGGAAGATCCTAATACGGTACCGCATTCTCAACGATCCTAATGGAGCAAGCAGAGTATAGAATTTCGACGAAGGAAGTATCTGAGTCAGTGTTATGCGGGGAAAGAAAGTGTACGTGCCTGCGGCCATAAAAGAGTTCTATGAATTCTCTCCAGAGGACCGACGACAAGTGACGATAATTAAAGGCATCTGTGCGGACGGCTCAAGGATTCCAGGCATATATATTATCGCCGCATCTCTATATCAAAAGGACTAGTTCAATAGTTAACAAACCGGCGACGAGATCATTAGAATCAGCGACTCTGGTTACACAAATAAAGAGCTAGGCCTGCGCTGGCTCAAGCACTTTATCAAGCATCTTAGTCTAGGCAAAGTTAGCACAGATGAAGAGACTCTAGCGGTTATCTTACTCATAGATTCACACTCTTCACATTGTGGGGATGCCTTCAAAATCATGTGTCAAGAATATAATATTATTCGCGTCCCTTTTATACCGCATTCCACACACTTTATGTAACCCTACGATGTTAAGGTCTTTAATAAGGTCAAAGGTTGGCATAGCAAGTGCGTGAGACGTGCAGTCCGCCAAGGTGAATGCTATTATAATATCGTTAGCTTTATATAGGACCTACCAGAGATACGGAGAGAAGCTCTTGACGAGATCACCATTTAGAGCGGTTTCTCCACTCCTAGCCTATGGCCGTATTCTGAGCAGAAGGCTGTCGACTCTATGAAGATCTTTAAGGCAGATCTCCCCCCGGCACATCTTGTCCCTTCAAATGACCCCGCAAATCCACACGACGTGACTAATACGCTTAAAGGCCTTCAACAGATCAAGACGATATTTAAAGAGCGACCTAGCGCACTATCAAGCTCTCCTACACGACGTGTCAATGATATTATTGAAGGTGCTGAGATTACACTGCGAGCAGCCCATCTTGACTCTAACGCCTTTGAAGAGCTCAAGCAAGGCTTACGACTACAGCAAAAGCGTAAGGTAGAATGGACCGGTGGTACTATTAGTAAAGAGATCAAGGTACTAGAAACTAGAGAGGCTCTACGTATAAAGAACGAGAAAGTCGCTCAAAAGCGTGAGGAAAAGGCAACTCGTAGAGCAAAGGCTCTAGAGACTCGACAAAACGTGCTAGTACGGCGGAAACATGAGTTAGAAGTTAAGATCAAAAAGCGGGGGAAGGCAGTCGGAGATGAGGCTATCTCTAAGGCAATTAAAGAGATGAAAATAGCTCAGGAAAACCTCGACAAAGCAGAGAAACAACAGGCCGCGCTAATCAAGAAGCTTGAGGTCGAAGATAAGGAAGAGGTAGAGCGCCTAGAGAAGCTTCAAATGGACCCTATTCTTATATACACTCATCCTGATTATAGAAATCCGGGGTTCCAGCCAATCAATCCCCCAAGTCCTGTACAAGAGGATACACCAATTGACCCTCAATTGCTTACTTTAGACGCTCAAAAGACAGAGTCCCAACAGAGCGGTTTCTTTGTCGATACTCAAGGGACACAGCCAAAGGCCTCCTGGCTCGACGATGATTTTGTTACAATACCAGATGCGGACGAGGATGTCCTCATCTTCATTGGCAGATGATTAAACACCTTGTTTTTGTATATAAAACACGTCTAAACTACATTAATAACTTTAGGTAAATACATTTATCTGCTATGTCGGGTTCATATTGATTTTAGTTAGTAATGCACTTGATCGTAAATAGAGAGGGCGAGGCTATCTCGGAAGAGCCATTTTTGGTGGTGTGCAGGGGTATTTTTAATAAGCGAGACCTCTTAGCTGCACGCGCCAGGCATTCAGGCAACCGGACATCCTAAAAAATCGGACATCCTAAAAAAGCTGACTCTCTAGGGGAGAGGCAGGGAACTGACGATTATATCGATCGTACAAGACTGTTAGAGATGCTCGTGAACCGCTACCCCTTAATAAGACACTGAACAAGGGGTCAGGTTTTTGGCTAGACTTCCATACTTCATGTCAGGCTAAGTTATTCAGGGCGATAGATGAGTCGAAACTTGCTTTTTAGAGTCCGATTGCAAGTGACGAGATGGTGAGATATGTATCGTTTTGGGCGTCGGCATATAATCAAATCGGCTTTATAAATCCTAATTCCCACCCTTAAAAGCCGGAATTTCCTATCGATCTTATTTCCGTTGATAGACTATTGACCAACTGCAACTGAATCAAAATAACCATGCAGATCTTCGTTAAAACCCGTTTGTTTCTACTCTCTACGCATTGTTTGCTACCGTAATACTAACATGTTCTCTGCAGTCTCTGGAAAGACTCTCACCCTCGAAGTTGAATCTTCTGATAGCATTGTACACGTAGCTTGTTATTGGAACTCGAAGTATTGGACGATGGAAACAGCTGGCATTGATTGGGATGACTTGAGAATAATTTAAAGACAACTTCTGAATAAAGGACTGTAGGAAACAGAGCGATATATGAACCAAGATCACAGGCCAAAGGAGTGTTCTAACCCGAGGTCGCCTTCTCTCATAGGATGCTGTATTGCAGCCTACTGCCTAACAGGTAGCCATCACCGGAACTAGGATTACTGATTCTGTATGAGATTCCAACACTGTTCTGCGATCGTCCACCGCCATGTCTCAAGTCTCGCAAAGGGTAGCTGCATCGAAATCTTCGTCTCCAGACGTCTTCTTCTCTGCAACCTCTGCGGGCTTCTTATCGGCGCATTTCGAGCAAGAAGCCACATCAAAACCTATTGTGTTGTGTGCTGGCGGTCTACCAAATCTACCGCACTGACAGCCATCGTAATCTTGGATCCACCGATGTCCGCAGCCGATGCAGTTCAGGTATTTTCGCGGGCAAACATACTTTGATTTGGTCTACATAAATATGTTGTCCTGGTATGGGTATCTGGGTCCGGATGTTGGTGGAGCGTCTGGTAATATTTATTAGCATTGGCCATTATCAATATGCGGTCAAATTATATACTTACTAAGCCTTGCAGTGTGAGGCAGTAGAACGATGTTGTCCTTAACTCGTGAAAGCACAGGATTGTAAGAGCAGAAGCACGAAGTATCAACGTTCGCCACAACAGAGTAGAGAGTTGTGTGCGAGATCTGGTGATGGTTGGGTCGAAAAACTTCGATAAAGTTTCGTGATGAATAGTTAATGGAGAATGTGTTTGCAGATTTGGGACGAGGGCTTGGAAGTGCCAGATTGATTGTTCGTCACGGACATGTGTAAGAGGAGGATCGGGGCCTTCAGTATTCAATGGAGAGACTGTGCAGACATGTTAGAATAGGGGCTGGCACGGCGTACTCTTGCAGGGAGTACAGTTATACCGGAACCCTGTTTATACAAGAACTGTCCATGTCCATTAAAGCCGGCGCCCCACCCAAACATGTTTCCCTTTTGTCGCATTCTTGCTGACTCAAATCAGCAAGACAGACCTTTTAGCGAGGTTTTGTATCACGAATAAGTACTAATTATCTATTTAATTAGGCGTAGACCACCCATAACCTTTGCTTAATCCATCTCCAGCACTTCTCAATTGGATTCATATCAGATGAAGTTGACGGGTGAGGTAGTAATATAATCCTATGAGCTGATCTCCACCTAGCATAGTAATTCGTAGTAGATTTGTGGCCGTGAGCTGAATTTCTATCTTTTATGAAAAAGGCTCTGCTACAGGGTTCTGTTTGTGCGTGATAGTTGCGGGATCGTTGATAATTCCTTGGAGATGCGGCGTAAGGATTTGTGATAAATAATCAGCTTGTTTGAAAGCACCACGCTTTCCAGTTGCTTCAAGAAATAATATAGGGCTCTTATAACCATATCCAATTGCCCCCTAAGAGTTGACAGGTCCCAAAGCCTTGTCCGATCCCTTGCCATTATACGTTGGTGTCTGTGGCAAGGTGGTTCGTTCCTTTGTAGGTTCCTGCACCTTCGCTTGCCATCTTGTACTCATCTTAGATTTGTATTGTCGCCAGAGTTTAGGCATAAAATGGACCTCCTCGATACAATATTGCTTGATATTTTCGGATAGCAGACGAGTATTGAACACCTCATAACTCTCACTACGCTCGGGGGCGAACAAGCAAAACCCTGCTCTTTGCATTTCTCCAAGCCTCTCTCTCGGTCACGGTCAAAGGTATATCTCTTTCGATACATTTGGCTAGGCCCTTAATGTAACCATCGTTCTAGAATCCGCAGCTTTTTTTAAGTGCATGTCAACCAACGAGTATCTCCTGAGGGAGTAGACACAAACAGGCTCTGTTCCATTGACTGGGTTTTATTCATTAAAACCGAGAACCCCGACACAAGACGTTGCAGTCTAGATATAACGACTCCATCCATGCGTTCAACGCGTGGCTCTACTCAGCAACATCCTCAAACTCTAACTCCCACTTATCAACCTCTTCAAACTTCATCCTAACACTCTTTGCCTCCGCTGTTGTTCTCTCTTCCAACTCCCGACTCTCTAGTAGGGATATATTTTGTGCCATAGTATCGCCTTCCCAAGACATGCTGAAAGTTGGCTGGAGTGGTTTGGATCCTGAAGAAATTGTTTCTCGAAGTTCCAATAGTTGAACATGTCGTCTTTGATATGGGAGTACTTGATTATTCTGTTGATCAAACAGATCAGAACTCCTCGATCCTGCGTTCACCGGACCTAAGAAATAATCTGGATAGTATTGTCCCGTCGCATTCAAAGATTGAGACAAAACGTCAGGTGTGCCTATCGATCTACCTGGAGCAAATCCGACGTGGCTACACGCAGGACTTAGACTCCTTAGAGGCATATGGTCGGCCCTTTCTTTCTTCATCGTAGCATCTACGAGTGTCGGGGCAAAATCGACAGGCAACGACACCGGCGCACTGATGCCATGGGTTGCTCCATATGGGGAATGTAGGGTTTGAATGTTAAAATCATCAGGAATAGCCCTCATCTTATTCTTCTTCGCTCTTCTGCCCTTGGGTCAGTTTTGGGATTGAAATATTCGAACGATAACTTACTGGTTTTGAAACCACACTTGGACTCGTCGAGGATTAAAGCCGGGGATCTCTCGAGAAAGTCGTTCTCGACGGGCCGCATCGGGATATGCGTCCTTTGCGAATTCGCTCATTAAGAACTCAGTTTGTTTTCCGGTCAATCTTAATGATGTTAGCTGAGGTGTAATGGCCCCATTTTAGAAGGTGGTCTTACCGAGAACGTTTTGCTTTTCGTCCTTCTGCTCGAGTCGCTCGACGCACGCCGCCTATTCGAAGTGCAGTGCCCTCCTCTGGATGGAGTACTTCCTCATCATCAAAACAATCGTCCTTAACTTCGGCTTCGGTACCCTCTCCTTTATAGTTTTCCATTCTTCCTCGCTATATCTATCGGTGTACTTAAAGGTACTATTGACCCCGTATAAACAAGGGAACTATTTCGTAGTTGGTTAATAAACTAAGGACTGTCTACTTCAAACCGGTCATGGCTTCCTGCGTTTATAGCCTGAGAATGTGGATTATGAGTGAGGGTAGAAAGTAAACGATTTCCCACCTAGAAGAGGGGAAGCTGAGTAGCTCGGAGGTGTTAGCTTTAGAGTTTAATAGACGTGGAGACCAGTGTTCATGCAAAATAAAATAACCTTAAGCCTGCTAAGCTTAAGTAAAGACATAAACATCAACAGGCCGACACTACGGAGGTGGTGTCAGACCCTGGCAGTTGCAAGACTTTTGGCCGGGACCTCCGTAGGCCAACCGAAATGGGTTTGGACTCCGCGCTCTGACTTCGAGTTGATCATTGGAAACACTGAATGAAGTAGGTTATGTAATATAGACTAGGGCATCTTAGGTTTAGAACCGGGCCAATGAACTTCATCATTATCATGGCAAGTTCCACGCGTCCGCTATAATAAGACGAAAGTGTCTTCCGCTCTCTTTTCGACGCTACATCCTTCACAATGTCGCACGTCACATTCTTCACAATGTCGCACGTCACACCCACCCACCGTTGCCATAGAACGGGTCTCTTAAGTGGGCGGAACTTAATAGATGGTTCGGATCGCAGCTACGTCGACTCATCTCGGAACGAAAGTATCGGATTGTCATGTCAAACCATAAGCGAGAACGCTTTCATTATTCAGGACGGGAAGACATACCACATCTTGGCATTCGCTTAGAAGAGATACGTCGCCTATCTGAGGAGCCTTAAGCTCCTCTGTAGTCGTAACTCAAGCAATTCAAGAAGGCCACAGCTAAATCGCCATACGCTAAAAATGTAACCGTGCCCCTAATCGGTAGCACTTGTTATGAGCCCTTTACCGAAGGGGCTCATAACTAGTGCTACCGATTAGATGCACGGTTAGAAGAATTAGCTATGATGGAGATACTTAAGGTGGGTAATTTAGAACATAGCCTCGGCGATCGCTAGCTTGACTTACGTCGAGCCTCGATCGCTGTTCTCTAATACTATCTCGCCACGCTCTCAAGCCACCCTGGACCCAAGCCCATATGATCAGTGTGAAAAATGAGTAGAATAGAGTAGAGTAGTATGTGTATGCTTCCTGTTCTTGCACAATATCTATCTCGTGACTGAATTATCTCCTTCTCTTACGTTGAGTTATTGGGTCTCTGAACCGCAGCTTTACTACCCGTAGTAAAAGTAAGAAGCTGCTATGGCTGGTCCATCATCGGTGTCAGTAGTAGATGCACCGTCAAATGCGGCAGGGAATGGGCTGCCATTGTCGAAGGAGTCCGACAAGAGCTCTGACTCAGGGACCTTAATCTTTAAAAGGCTGTTGATAGCATACCCTTCCCCACGACGGGACAGCAGGTCTTTTCAAGACCTCTACGGTTGAGTCCTCCACTACTAGCTGTATAGAGAATTCTGGGTTTTCAAGGCTAAAACGGTTATAGCCCTAGATCACCTTACCTACGGTGCATCGTTAATTAATGCACGGAAAGGTCAGGTATTATTATTATTTCTTACCACATAAGCTGGGATGAGATTCTACTCCATGAGTTTGCCGCCGCATCTGCATTAGACATGAGCCAAGGCGTCTAGATCGAAACAATGTCGAGAAGAGAGAGGTTCGCGACGCAGGTCATAAGCTAGTACAGTTTATCCCACCGGTACCCTAGCCACTTCGACCTCCGCCTCCTCGACCAAAACCGTTTAAGCTTGATCCCGGGATTCAAGGACTACAACGGAATAAGGAGAATGACAGGAGGTTGCAACAACTCGTCGACTCTCCGAAAATGCTCAGGGATATGTTACAGAGAAAGAGCGAGTTAGGAAGGCCATAATTGAATGCAGTGCGAGGGGGCCGGGTTCAGAAGCGGGTTTAAAGAGAAAGAAGTGCGGTTGGGTATGGCGACGAAAGGCTAAGGCTTTTCATATTAGATATCAAGACACCATTTCGCAGATGGAAGTGTCATTCCATGTACTGTACGAAGGCGACCAATGAACTTCAACTCGGACCTCTGGACCTCGGAGCCGAGTAATCCGCCGCACAGTGCAAGTTCAGTCTATCATCTTTGACGTCTTCGTAATCCTTTGAATTTTTATTCATTCCACAAGACATGGTGTGATAAGCATTCGGTTCATATCTCCCGACACCACTTAGCCAGTACTCCACTTAAACCCTCAACACTTGATGCTATCTCGCCCAGTTCCACATCAACCTTCCACAGTAGGCCAGCCGATCCTGGATCTCGCCCACCAGCCCTACCAATGCCTGCAGGAACTAGTAACTCGCAGTCTGCCAACCGTTCCCACGCGCCCAGTGCAATGTCTCTTCCCCAAACCTTCACACTTACACCAACTGCAGTAAGTCCTGTGCTGGATGTCTGTGTCCTGTGCCGTGAGGTCAACGAGCTGTACTCGTCATAAGCCATTTCGAAGTTACAGGTATTAGTGTCAAGGACTATGTCGAGGCGTTGCAGCAGCTATTAAAAGAGCGAGCTTTACTTCTGACAGCCCTCGGAGGAGTTGAAGCTTGCAATCTGGAGCCGACAGGGACAAGCATCATGATGTAAACGCCTTCCAATTAGAGGAATGTTTCTGGGCGACAGATTAGCTATCGGAAGAATACATAAGGTCAAAATTTCGGCACGGATTTCGTTCGATAAAACGGCGATTGTATGTGATAATTGAATGCGGCATCTTGAATGTATAAGTTCTAGGAGTCGTAGCTAGGCGGTTCATTGGTTATTGGCTTACCTGGATCATCTTCTGCCAGAGTAGCAAGAACTCATCCTAGCCAACAATACTACGACCTTCGGCTGAAAGGTCTTCTAAATCGACCTTAAGGCCCTCCTTACAAATCCCCCAAAATGCTAGAAAGCTCTTTGGAAGTGGCAAACGCACGTAACTGTACTGAACCGGCTTTTGACTCTCTTCTCAAAGCTTTCCACGATATCGATTCTCGTGGTGAGTCCAAGAACAACTACGGGGGCCTTTCTTGCTTGGGCTATGTCGAAGAGATTATAAAGCAACGTCTTGCACGGATGTGTTGTGAAGAGATCGAATTCATCCAAAACGAAAATGACAGATTTAGCGACCCGATCTGCTGGCGACTCGCATATCTCTGAAGGATGTGACAACAGAGCCAAAAGTGATGCCAAGATACAATTGTGGGGTGGCCTACCTTGCCTCCAAGATCATCTCCGACTTCCATCTCGCGGCCAAGCTGTCTCCAGACCTCCTTTGCGGCCGACTTATCATCGGTATGGATAAATACATTCAGACGGACAACATGGAACCTTTCTCTATGATCGCCAGAAAGATCGGATATCACTGACTCAACAAGCTGAGAGATGGTTAGTATTGACTGGAAGCTATGCATTAGGGATCATACAGTTGTCTTTCCGCAGCCTCTTGGCCCAACTACCAGCATAGAGTTCCCCTCTCCAGCCAAGACTGTCTTCTCAACTACTTGATAGACGTTCTGCATTTCTTCGTCGTATCCCTGAAGCTTGATACGCTTTTGGCCAGTCAATTTGTCCAATACCACTGTTTGTACAATCGTTAGAGGGACCCCAAATCTTTTCATGTCTGGACTCGGTAAGGACAAGCACCGTCTTATCGCAGAGGATAATCCGATGCTTTTCTTACAGTGGAGCTCTGAATTAGAAGATGGCAGCAATAATGAAGTGGACACAATGACTAGCAAGTTTATGGAAGCTGTGAAGTCTGGGAGCGGGGGAGCGGGGGAGCGGGTGAGCGAGCTGTAGGCATGAATTGATTGGTTAGGGATAGAATAATGTGAGCTTCATAGCGTGGCAGGGGATAATTATCCTGATTTCCGTAAGAAGCTAGCTCAGGTACCGCCGTAGGAACTCTTCTACATAAGTATGACGCGCTTCGTGTCAGATTCAGACTCATTCTTTAACTTCTCCTCGAATTTCTAAATACCACACACTCCACGGGCTCGGCATATGAATTTTGGAAATCGTGCGTCTTCGCCCGGTCCACCCTGATATTTAAAATGTCAACGAAGATTCATAACACACTGGAGTGTAAGCACTTAACGGCCCTAAAATCCACTTATGAGCAAGCTAACTCACCACTGCCATAGCTGAGTGCATAAAATGGGCCATGACTCTGGCATCCTTCATCGACCCACGGCAATCCAATGGACCATATAGGGTTATCCCTCCAGAGATTATTGAGAACGCAAAGGTATATAAGACACCAAACCCTGTATCCGACCATCTATTAACCAGCAGAGCAGGGTATTGCAATACTCACAGTAGCCAGCGCAGGCTTCCTAGGACCAACAAGATATGGTAACGGTACAGTCGTAGCTCGACTCGCAGATGGCTCTTGGAGCGCTCCCTCGGCCATAGGGGTAGGCGCAGCCGGTTTTGGGGCTCAAACCGGTCTCGAAATAGCGGACATTGTTCTTGTTCTCAACGACCAAACTGCTGTTCAAATTCTTTCCCAAGCAGGATCGGGTGCTTTGGGACGAAATGTGCCCGTAACGGCTGGACCGGTAGAACAAAACGCTGCGGCTGGAGAAGGGTTGGGTCTGAAAGGTTTCACTGGAATATTTGGTTATTCTGCGGTGAAAGGGTTATTTGCTGGTGTGGATATGGAGCTATCTGAGATTTTCGACAGGTCGGATACGAATAAGATGTACTATGGACAACAACACATGGCTGGTAAACTTTTAAGGGGCGCTATAAAGCCTCCACCCGAGGCCCGACCTCTCATAGACGTCCTCAACGGTCAAGGTTTTGCGGGAGCACACGCTGCAACGTGTATTCTAGGGAAGCTGCTTTGATATCTGTTTGGGACTATTTCGGGGTCCGGGAGAAAGCTATGTTGCGGAGCAATTTATCTCGTCTCCAAATCCAGTGTAGCTGATAGTAATACTTCCGTAATACGTCCCATATTTTGCAAGGTCAATACTACCAGGAAAATAAGAATTGAAAAAAATACTCCGTACCATTTATAATAGCAGTTACGTACTAATACAAACCGTATGAACGTATTACCACCGTACTGTCGCTCTCAATATGATATTAAGGCTGCTCCCTCTTCTCATCTACTACCACACATCATTGATCTTCAACTACTATTTCAAGCACTCTAGCGACTCTAGGAGCTTTATCATCACGTTATTCTGTCCATTCGTAAGCTGGATTCTAATAGAGGAGAAGACACGCTCAGGCTCTGCAAATATTGTAGGAATGGAAATAATATCTAGCGCCATCTTGCTCAAATTTAGGTAATCGCGTTGACGCGTGCCCTCAGGCAAACGGACGGACATTTATGAGGGGGCTCGGGAAGTGTATAGAGGATGTCCAGAAAACCTAGAAGGTCTAGGAAAGTCAAGGCCGAGGCAGAGGATATGGAGCGGATTGTGAGGTCATGTATGTCAAGCCACTGTAAGAGTTCTAAATATCGGTTGAGTAATTCGGCAGAGGTTGGAGGAAAAGAGGTTTGATCGAAGCTTAAAAGAAATCGAAGTGTATATATAGATTAGAAGCAGATTGAGTTAAGCACAACTCCGCAACTATCAAGCGAGTGTCAAGTTCTGAAGAGCCTCAGACATCGTATCCTCCATGGGTGTTATTTCCAAAACCATATCAAATAGACGACCGAAAGCTACATCGACGCCTTGAGATGTTCTTGCTGATACCACGAAGTAATCACGCTCTAATATCGTACGGATAGCGCTACTAGAGATTGCGTCCTGTTTGTCGCTCTTGTTCCCAATGAATACAATTGGAGGTTCCGACTTCGTTGCTCTGCGAATCCGATCAAGCCAGAGCCTCGTATGGTAGAGAAAGTCCTTAGAGGACATGTCGAATGCGAGAATAAATCCAGACATGTCCTTGAGATCCTCGCACGGAAAATCTTGGGCGGATCCGTAGTGTGTGTCGTGGATCTCCATAACATGACTCTTGTAAACCTTCCGCCAAATCTCCGTCGCTACTGGGTACTTCTGCTATCAGAACTCTTCATAGGCAATCAACAAGTATACATACCGAGCTAATGCTGCCTGAGCTCATACCCAGAACTCTCATAACCAAAGATGTCTTCCCAACTCCTGGTTCTCCCACTACCATGACTTTGAAAGTCTTGCCCATAATAATCGCCACTGGAGGAGAGCTTTTGATAGGTTCCGAATACATCGACTGAACTTCGTATGGATATATACGGTGAACACTGTTAGTTAGTTGACTGATTATGTCATACGGCATAGCTTCGCTTCTCGGTGTCAGTGCGCCTTACCACATTTGGTAGACACACTTCACATCATCACTACTAGAGTGGCCAGCAACCTCTTCCACTAAACGGACTGGCCCCTATCTATAGAAATTTACTTAGCCGCGAAAAGAAGTGCTTTATTCGGTCATTTTAGATGAAATCCGGCTCCTTGGCTGCCGCTATTGCAAACCATCTAATGTTCTACCTTCACTTCGTCTTTCTCTACCGCCCAAGGAGGCGCGTTTGCTCCATGAATCGTATGGCTTTTCCATAACGCAAACATCAACCAAGTAGTCCTATTGTTACTTCTTGGGGCTCATAGCAGAGCTACAATTGTTTAATACCGAGTGTTCGCTGTCATATATATATATATATCAGCCCGCGTCTAGCTTTGCCTTATGAAGAAGTATCTCCCAAGTCTAAGCTCAGACATCCAAAAGAGTAAGTTTTTCATCACCGATATTTTTCATCACTAATAAGGAGAAGCTTATAAAATTGTCTTCTCGTCAAAGCCCAACCAAAGGAAGACTGCGATCTCCAACAAACAGCAATTAACACCGCATTAATATAAAATGGCGATGATTACGCAGCCCTGAGCTCTAGAGCTTGGAGTCTATACCTAATTCGGAAGCCGTTACGAAGGCATATAACACGAGCTTGGAATTCAATACGTCAGGCAGAACAAGAGATATTTTTCGGGCGATTGAAGTAGTAAACGCCTCAAATCTAGTAGTAGATAATCCCCCCCTTGGAAGCGTGGACCTAGCCTCGGACAGAGCAGGAACTTATAAAAGTTAACGCTAGAATCAGGACATCGCCTGCTTCCTATGCGGCCTGAATAGATCAGTGGCACGTTGAATATTTATTATAAGTTACTAAATGTGACATCAGAAATTTCAGCTCCGAGCTCCAGAGCCCAAAGTCTAAGGTTAGCCAGGCATATAGTCTATGACAAGATAGAGATCGGTTGGTATCTAGAAGGAGAATTCGAGGCCAACGACAAAGGGTGAATCTAGCATGGCGTTTTTGACCAGGATATTTCGCTCTCTAATGGTATGCGCAACCTCTTCTTTCTCGATTACTGCCTTCTTCTGAAGGACCTTCATGGCGTAAAGCCGCTTTGTGTCCTTCTTCCGTACCTGGTAAACTTGGCCATATGTCCCGGTCCCGATGAGCTTCAAGACTTTGAAGTCTTGAGGTCCACAGCACTTCTTCTCTGTCTGCTGAAATGTCATCTCGACATAGATATCCCCGCTCACGTTTTCTGTGCTACCCCTGCCACGCCACTCACAAGGTAGCTTTTGCATCCCATTTTGGATTAATACACAATCGACATTCTTTTGCCGTAGCATCCCGATAAGCCCAAGGACTATCACTAAAGCTTTGCTGACTCTTCATAGGAATGGCCAGTAGCGGAACAGGGCAGGTTCCAGTCGAGGAATACCTAGGCTTCTTGTCGAATGTTCGATGTCATTCTGATCTTCGAGCGGAGCATCTTTCAACACGAGCATATTACGTTGGAAGGCGATAATAACGTAAGGGCCCCGGATCATTCGTAAGCCTCTTGCCTCAGGGATTTTGAGGATCAGCTGGCTTCTGGTGTGTAGTTGAGATGATCCGGAGAGTTTAGGCGACGTTTGCAAAATCTTTGTTCTCTTTTCCTGTCTTTGGTTTGAAGGAAGGAGTGGATGAGATATAAGACATGAGAAGTCTTACATCTGATAATGGCTTTTGGAAATCAGTGTCCCAGAGAGAGTACACATGAAATTTTGGGGCTGAAAGACATTCATTCGTTGTGTTGGGATGCGAGCTTGTTTCAGGATTTGTTTATTCTTTGTACGAAGCCCACCAGTCATCTTTCAAGGTTTGTCTGACGCCCCATTCCAGTTAGACAATGGTTTGGAATCAAGACCGACCCAGGAGTCATCCAGCTGATGATTGGGCGAATATATAATATTTAGTGGCGGCTAAGACATCCTCAGGCGGCCACTTCTCTGCTGGATAAACCTGTCGATCCCACCCCTTTCGACCAGTCAAAATAGCCCTCCGATATGATCGTATAGAAAGTAATCCTATTCGGATGCATTCTGCTCGATTCATTTCAATTTAATTGATGCGACTGGGGATCGGTTGTCTGTACCCACTATTTATAACTGCTGTTCCTTGTCGGCAATGCCATGACCCGCAAGCAGCCTCGGTCGGATATTTACCGATTAGGCTTAGTTTCCTAGATCAAGATTTGGGAACTAGTAGTGCAGACTTACCTAACGCCGCGGCCGCGGCCCCGGCCTTCATGCCGAAAGTGAATGCCGATATATGCTGTCGAAGCTATTGCGCTCCTTGTCGCACCGAAATGGCGGCCGTCGTGTTATAGAAGGTTTGGTTAAACACTCTCGTGCCCGAACTAGGGCAAGTCTGGCAGAAGAGATAACCTTAGTTCCAGAGCTCGGAATTCCTGCTGTCTTACTATTCCAGAGGGTATAATCTAAGAGAGGTCCCTTCTTGCTCTTCCCGACTCTGTAAACATTTTATACTAAGAGTCGTACTAACATTTGATTCAGCAGCGCGGATAAAATGCTCATTAGTGAATGTTGGGAAGCGTAAACTGCTCCTACGCATAAATAACCTAGTCAACAAACCCGGTAAGTCGCAAATCTACCTCCCCTAATCTCTAAAGAGACCTGTCTGCTACGCGCTTGAGCTTCTTTTCTTGTTTCATCACATGTTTATACGCCCCGCGAGTTCTCCCCCTTTGTTCTCGTTTGACGCTTCGAACCCCTTCATGACTTTCTCTGAAGTAATCTTTGACTCCATTCTTCCATGTTCTCTTCAGGCCCAGCATAGAGAATGCGTCACTGAATGTCTGCCCTATCATCGCTTCCATACTCCTGAAAAGAATCGGGAACATTAAACACTTCCCCGCTTGACTTCTCACCGCCAAGGCTATGTTCATTGACACAAGTATTTCCATCGCAATGCCACCCACCTGCTTCTCGCGTAGCCGATGGCCCACCTCCTCGAGTAGTTCTCTGTTGATATCATCCGTGCGAGGTCTCCCTTCT
>MU270722.1:0-27293 GCA_021432625.1 Leptodontidium sp. 2 PMI_412
TGGGGGTAATGTTACGACTTCCGATGCGCCTCGTATTCTAACTAATACGGCTCGTAGCATCGGCTGGCTATGCGACGGCGCTAACCCTAATTAAGAAGACTAAGTGGCGAGCATGCGACATGTTCCCATCGCACCCACAATCCAGCTCACCACACCCCAAGCCCCTTGGATATCCTGCGTCTTCACATTCCACCAAGTGCCAAACACCAGACTACCCAAAACCCCCAGCGCTGAAAGCACGACTACGAATAATATCAACTCAGGCCCTTCCTTAAGGTATAAACCCCAGTCTTTATTCTCCCCCCACATGCGCAAATTGTAGTTTATCATTAATCTTTTTAGGAAAGTGCTCGATACATGCGATGTCGTCACTCGCGTCCTCAGGGCAGTCGAGGAGGTGTGTCAGCCACCTTGAGCCTATTGGTGGTAGGGTTTCGGTCTCTTTCCATTCGTATTCGATTTTCTTTGTTAATGGGGGAAGGCGGTCTTTTTCTATGCGATCGATATATGATTTGGGCCTTACTATGAACTATCGGGTCTTTAGTTATTGTTGTTTTCACATTAGACGTAAAGAAAACCTCCACTTCTAGACTAAGTGGCGTCTATAGGTCAACCGTGAATCTTACCTCGACGAAATAGATGTTGCGGACGTGCAAGAAGAATTTGCGGGGTCCTTTCTTTCTCTGGTTGTATTTTTTCTTCAGCATGTTAAAGAGTTCCTGATCTGATTTGATGGCGCAGACGTCGATGTTCTCATATATGGGTACTTTTCTGGCTACGTTGCTATCTAAACAAAGTAGAAGGTAGCGAGAATTATGCGTAGGTTGTTCCGACACAGTAGATAAAGTCGATAATGGGCCAGCCTGAGGAGCATTGGATGATGATGCGGCAAAGCAAGAGCCAGTGGAAGGTGGTGCACCAGGTTGACTGTTGTTGGAAGGTGACGTATCAGGGTCAGCGGTGTTGTACCGAGTTGAGGTGGCAGAGGAATTGCTGGACGACGGGGATGTAAACTGAGACAATTTTTCCTGCGTGAGATTCCAAATTTGCTTAACATCTCTCTTTAATCTCAATGAGAAGTTCATCCAGAATATGCTCCATCCAGTGATTGCCCTTCGGGGAGAAGGCGAAAGATCAACCATTGCACTTGCAACACCGGACCTCTGAAGAAGGCTCTGTGCAAGTCGAGCAACGGCGCCTACTGCCAACTCCTCATAGTCATCGAAGTCTTGGTGTCCACACCTGCAAGTCCATATCAAACGCACTTTGGTTGAATGTAGAGCCCCGTGGACTAAATTTTGTGAATGCTGGACATTAGACTCCGATCTACTCTCTAGCTGCATTACTTCGTTCTCAATACTCCAAGAAGGGGATGCGATGAAACTTTTGAGATATTCTCTCAAACCGGGATCACACGCATAAACATACGTCCCCCGGATCCCGCGTGTCATGAGCACGGCATATATCTGAGTGATAAATCGCAGCAGGTCATCGTCCGAGAACGTCTTGCCAAGAATTTGGTTATTCTACTTGCCCTTCTTATCAAAGTACGAGTTGCGATCAATGAAAAGGCGCCTCCGCTCTGGGTCGAATCGCAGATCAAGACCAATAATAACACCAACGTAGTTCAGATCAAAACCTTGGACCATATGGATTGATCCTACTTCCTCGAGCGCTTTGCTAGAAGAAATCTAGTCAGCGATAACGCTGTTCCAGCGGAGCTGCGTCTGGCCAATTTCTATGTCGAACTCGTTCCTATCCTTTTTACTCTTCCACTGCCATGCATAGCCAGCGACCATCCGTGAAAGGCCTACTTCAGCGTTACGTTGGAAAATTTGGTCTCGCATGTGTGCAACGCTGTCGAAGGCACGGAATTCATATTCCCCAAAATCGCGTTTTACTCGTGGAACTTCGAGAGGACGAGGATCGAGAATCCGGCGAACGTAAGATACGAAGTCGGATCCGGCTTGAACGCGCATTTGAGTCCCGAGCTGAAAATATCGACCTGCCGCACGAGTGTCGGCAACGAGGCTCGACAGCAGCTCCGAAGACAGATCGGCTGGTCGCACACTCTGCGCTGCGTCTAAGAGGAATATTTGATATCGACTCTTCGCCTGTATCTAATCAAGTTGGGTCTTGTTTTTATCGTCGCTGCCAAACAGCTCGCTCGTGATGGTTCCGAACTTGGTGTTAAGGATTGCCGATGCTTGATTGGCACGCTGATTAAGCCGATGGGTTTCGTCAACTAACAGGAGGTCGAAAACTCCCTCTGCTTCTCCAACTTTGAAGGGGTTCATAACTATTGAGGGTTGAAGTCCAGGCGTTTTCTCGAAGACAATCTTGATGGACTTTCACAACGATTACTGGGACGCCACTAGGCCGATACGGAGATCGTGAAGTAGCCGTTGGTTCCTTTCGGTAAAGAAATTAGAGAACCGCAAGTCGCTATCCAGATCTTCTAGTGAAGCAAATGTCTTGATGTCGATAAGTAGTTTGATTATATATATGGTCATAACCGTCTTGCCTGTGCCTGTATCTCCTTAGATAACAATTATACTTTTGCTGCCTCTCTCGTTATTAATAAGGAGCCCATTAACGATTTCCTCTACGGAGTTAGCTTGATTTTCCGTTAGCGCTTTGAATAGCGACAACTTGAAAAGGTCGCTGTTTTCGATTTCGAGGATACTCCGCGTGAAGATGCCCTCCGCCTTGAGTCGTTCGAAGATGTTGTGAAAACCCTCGGGGTACATCTCGCGTCGATAGTATTGCGTTTCCGTGATACTGTTATTTCGGTTAAGCACCCGATTAGCACTATCGCCGGCCAACATTTTGATAAGGTAAGACTCCAAGTCAAGGCAAACCGACTTATTGAATTTCTCATCGATGATGAGACGAATATTCTTGAAGTGCTGTTTCGTAGGCGTTTTGAGATGCTGATACATTCGGCTGGCGGCATTGAGCGTCGTCCCAACGTAGATGTCCCTTAGTTCATTCGAACTGGCCTTTGCGGTATTCAAGCCATCGTCAAATATATACACGACACGCCAATTGCTATGTTTCTCGTTGTGCAACTCCCACGCCATAACGGCATCTTTGGAGAATTCAAGTCGCGCTATCTGAGAGTTCATTGTCGACAGGATACTTCTTGCGCGTAACCCGAGTTTCTCAAGTATAATCTGCTTAGGTGCGGCTCCGATACGATCAGCAAGATGCAGACAGTAGCAGTACATCTACAAGATTGGGTGGAAGGATTGACATGCTAGGTGGGAGTTCTGTTTAGGGCTCCTGGCCTGTTGCCTTTCGCCGTTACATCCGGAATAAGTCTAATCCGGCTCACCAAGCACACAGCCACAAGCTTGGCAAATAATCATGTGAGTGAATTATATCGCCACTTGGTCGAGGTCCACATGTGACTTGCTTTAGTTCACAGCAGTAACCGTATTAGGAATAGTGCTCGACCTATGGCCTGAGTGCCTGAGGTAATATTTGAGAATGGCTCACCTCGTTATTCTTTTTGTGCTCCTCGCGCTACGTCTTGTATCTAGAATCAATATATGCCTCGACTCAAATCCTGAATCTGTCCTGACTATTGCCCTGGGACAAATGGCCATCCAAGGCAGACCATCCAACACTAACCACCGAATTTCACTACTTGTTCACGCTAGAATGTTCTTAAAATTAAAAAGCCAGGCTTGCTGTATTGATTTGGTGCCAGCACCCTATAACTACAGCTCACAAGGCGAGCTCACCCTACACACGACCCTGTATTCGAATATTCAACATTTTATATGATTCCGCAGCCGAGCCCAAGTACAAGGCATGCTGTTGCAATGTATCTCAAGTTGCCAACATGCCGGCCTATTGCCGCACCCGAGGCTGTCGATGTCGACGTACTCGCCGACCCGGTGCCTGTTGTCGACCCCGTAGCAGTCGGTTTAGTCGCAGATACAGTGACAGCAGCGACAAGAGCGGTTGCCGAAGGCGCATAGGACGTAGATGTGAAAGAGCACGCAGACAAAATTTGCTCCATATCTATGTAGGGTAATTAGTAGGGTTCTCGGGAAGAAAAACAGGAGGCACACACCGTCAGTGGTCGCGCCATTCTGGCTAATACAACTCGCACACAGTGCCGCAATCGACGCGACGTTAAAGGATGTATTGCTACAGATACATGTTGCTTCGATTGCGTCGTCGGATTCGGTTTTGTCTGTGTCGTTGTCGACGTCGCAGGTCGAAGTGAGGTCGACGATGGGTTTGCAAATAGTAGTACATGCGGTAGGGACGTCTTTACTGTCGAGCTCCTCAGCGAGGACCGGCCCGATCATGATAGTGGAGAAGACCACGAGACTAGCAACAGAGAAACGCATTTTGATAATGTAGCACGGAAGTGTCGAAGAAAATTGCAAGACTTGTGATGTATGAGAATATTGGAGTGGAGTATGAAGATTAATGGCCTCTATTAATGGGGATCAGGTGCAATATATATAGGTCGGAGGATACGAGACTCATGAACAGAAACAAGATACAGCGATTATCGAGAGTGGCGCGGAGATGAAAAATTGAAGTTTCAAAGTCACCTGCCAAGTGTTGAAGTGTTTGACATTGTGGGGCGGATGGCTAGAGACAGGAGAGGTGTCAAAGCTCAAGGGCTATAATAAGAGTAATATGCGACATCTCAAGCACGGGGTGATTGTTATACATATCTTGTGACGTGACTAGTCTCGGCTCTACTTACTTCCTACGAGCTTGATGTTGCTACACGATATATTTAGACACCTCTGGATGGCAGGTTTCAGGTCTTGGCGAGTGCCGCCTGTCAGAAATGCCCTTGTCTTCCTCGAATTAAGTCAATCTCATGATATCTCTACCTACCATCATCATCTTATTATCATATCTCACAACAATCTAAAGCCGGCTCCTAATCCTCGCCTTAGGGGAACATCATTGGAATGTCCTTAATAGAATCATTGCAAGTAGAGGATGCTGCTTCCCGACGAGATAATCGAGATGATGGCAACAACGAAAAGAGCGATAACGATAACGATAAAGGCAACGATAACGATAACGACAGCAATCGGTCTTCTACGCCAACATCGAATTCAACAAGATCAGGAATATCAACGACGCTTACAAGACCTACATCTGCTCTAGTAGCCACTACTATATTGGTAAGTCTCAACAAGCAGCACACTGCTGGCCCCGAAGTAGGCTGATCAGACAGTTATCATCACCAACTCGCACAATACTCCCCGCCTCAACCTCAGCAATTCCCGGAATCCCTTCCTTCCTCACATTAACACCTTCTCTTCCCTCCGCAGCTATACCAGCCACATCTACCCCTTCCGCATCGTCACCCTCTACTCCCTCGCGAACCACAACAATCGTCCTCACCGTAGTAGCAGCAGGTGGTAAGGAACCCTTCAACCTACGCTCGACTCCTTTATAACCATGTCTAAGCTAATGCCAAAGCCCAGGCGGCACCGCCGTTATTCTCCTCCTCCTGTTGTGCATCTACAGATCGCTTTCTCGCCGTCGCAAACCCAGTCTCGACATCTCCAGCGACCGACCGATCACCAATACTCTTGGCACCAGCACCCTCCCCGTGTTCGCCCGCCCTCAACGCATACGAAGCCAAGATACCATAAGCAGTTTTTGGGGTCCAGCCAGTCTGACTCGACGACGGCGGAGGAGATCCCACCCTCCGTCCCGGCTATGACGAGTAACGGGACCGTCGACCGCCAGGATCGCTTGGGTCTCATAAGGAACAGTTTATTACGTCCGCAAGAACGGGATAGGCTTCTGATGCAGTCGCAAGCGAGGAGATGGCAAAGTGGGATGCGCAATGAGGGCCAAGGAAATGAGTACGGCGCCGAAAGGCCAAATAGGAATTGGCAAGGAATAAGGATAAAAGAAAGAGATAGAGTTGATATAGAAGCGAGCGGACGATAGGAGACTCCCGTGATTATCGCGGCGCGAGATTCGTAGATTAAGAGCGTAGTTTCTGTGCCGAGGTGAAGGGATCCTGTTAAATAGGTGAGGGATCAAGTGGGGAGGAAAAGGAGGTGAGATACGGAATATATTAGATATGCAGATAGTACGTAGAAATGGTTGAACGGCGACTTATTGATATATGTCTTTACTTGGAAGGTGACACTGAGGGGCATATATAATTGATTCAAGTAAATCTGCTTGAAGACGCTGTCCAAATAAACACAGATTTTGCCACCTTGGCAGGTCTATCAGTAGGTTAAGGATATACCTCCCGAGTAGGATGATGGTCTCGGCTAGTGTTCTTTCGCATCACAGGTGAGGAGGGTAGACCAAATCTGGCCGGGCCCCGCGGTCTGAACAGTCTCCGAGAACATATTTTAAATTCAGCTGCTCTATCTAGCTAAGAAATTCCAAAGTGGGCAGGCCCTCTAGCGACCAACTTTTCGTTCCTCTCTAGTCTGCTATCCTGTGGATGACTGTAAATTCACATACGATGAAAGCAATATAACAGGCTAGCATTACCGCTCCAATCCACCGACAAAATTTCCCCCCGAACCAGACTGTGAAAACAAAACCAAGGGTCGAAGCCCACAAAACCGCCAACTCTGGAATTGTCACGTTGCCCCCGTCAAGCGTGCCTTTGGTATCAACCATAATGATCCCCGCACATAACGCGAGGAGAAAGATGTTGCTGCCCACTGTGTTAGCGACAAGAATCCCCGTATGGCCTCGGTAGCCGCTCATGACGGCGACGAATTTCTCTGGAAGAGTGGTAGCGATTGCGAGGATAATGACGCCAAAGAGGACGTCCGAGATGCCGAATTGGTCTATGATATTAGTAGCGGCTTGGGATAGGACGTAGCCAGCAAGGCAGATGGCAAGGAAGCCAAGGAAGAGATAGAAAACGTGGTATCGAAGATGATGTCGTTTGCGGCGTGGAGCACGCGATGGAGGTGCCGCAGCTGGAGTGACTAGAGCCGGTGGTGGTGCCACTACGTCGCTCGCCGGAGGCTTCTCTTCATCGGGAAGAGCTGGGTTACTCGGCAGAATTCCAATTTGATCAGGGCTGGTAGACCTCCTTTCAGCTTCACCAACCGTGCTCGATCTATCACTACTGTCATCGTCACTGCTATCAGAGTCGGAAGCTTCGGGGGCAGTGAGCACCCCTCTGCTAATAGCGATACCGACCGATAAAATATAGGCCCCAAAAACAGCAATCAGAAGAGCCCCGCAAACTAGCCAAATTGTTTTCCTTGAATAGTAGGTAATGGGCGTGATGAAAGTCGTTAGAACGAGTAGAACGATTGAGTATATCCGCGAGCTTCTGTCGAACTTAATCGGCTTTCCCTTCTCATAGAACAAGAGACCGAGGGAGAATGCGCCCAGGATATTGGAGACGGCTGCACCGATAATGTTTCCAAGTGCCAGAGATGAGCGGCCTCGCGCAAGAGACGCGACCACAACTGCAAGCTAGTCCGCCCTATCAGCAAAGCTCCTTCACGGTATAAAATATAAAGGGACTTGTGCTTACCTCTTCCCATTCTCCGCCAGCGGTAAGCAGCCCGATGATGGTCTCTGAAAGCCCTGTGCGGCGCGCGACGATGGCGGTGTGATCGATGAATTTATCAGCTCCGAATTCGAGAAGAAAGAGAGTGGCGAGGAAAGCGGCAATGTTGTACGCAACGACCTCTCCTTGCGCCATTGTGAAATAGAGTATATTGGACTGCGATGATTGGTAGATGACTGGTAGAAGAAGAGATAGGAGTTTTTAGCTATTCGTGAGGGAATAAAATCTCAACGTTGCGGTGGAGCTTTCATATTGCGCTGATGTTGTTGTCGATTGCACGCGACTCTTGACCGAGCTCCTGTCAACCCTTGAAAACTTGACACTTGGTCGATACCCCAAAATAGGAGTTTTGTAAGGAGAAGCACGTCTTTGAGCTTGAGACAACAGTCGTAATAGCCAAGCTCTCCTTTTTTTTCATCTCCTACCCCGCAAAAACACCGCGATCCTGAGGGGGTTGAAGGCTGCCAACTACAAACTGCCAGTGACATCTTTTAAGCTCAAGGAGTTAGTTGCCAAGCGTCCGAACATCATCCTTGCCCATTGGTCAGGCCAAGTCAGGGGAGCTTAGTAATAAAGCTCGGACTCTTGGCAAGATCTCTTGTTGCAAAATTTAAGCGATATAACGATCTCTCCACAAACACCCCAGAACTCTTACCTCGAACGACAGGAATTTAAGACACCCTTGAAGGAGCCAAAGTCCTATAAATAGTACTTAGACGCTTTAGACTTCCAAAGATCCAAGTGGATTAACCCCTCGTGGCGTGTTTGGCATCTCCATCGCGTATGAAACTATGTTACTAGATGGCGACGAAGTGTCGCGTCCCCTACTGTAAGTATCGAGTGCTTTTTATCTCAATAACATGCAGCCAAAAGTCTCATCATCCAGCTTGAAGGGGTACAACAACCCTGGAGAAAGCGGGGTAAATAGAAGTCATAAACTTGATGCTTTTCCGGTTTGATCACCCAGTACCAGAGAGTTCTGACACCGGCCAAAACCTCGCGGACAATACCCATCAGAAACAATTCGGAATGGATGCGAAGGACAAACACACTTGGGCTAAAAATACAGCCCTATTAAACTATCAGATTAGAGCCGCACCCACACACCTAACTTGCATGAGGTCTACCCTTACAAGTACTTGGACAGTTCTATTCATGCATTCCCCTCGCTCGTAGTCCCTCTTTCTTCGTCGGTGCTCTGGTAGCTACCCACCTTAGTTTATCCTGGTTTTGATTTTCTACTGGCGCTGGCGCCCTTCTTCTCATTCTCTCTTTGCATTCTGCAACGACGCTGGCGCCAAACCACATTCAATGACTCTGCTCCGTGTGCCTGGAACCGATAAACGAAGCAGTTTTCGAATAACGGCAAGCAGAATGGGGTTTTCAGATGATTCCGAAAAGGAACCTTTCACGCCTTTGGATGAAAAGTTTCTCCGATATGATGGTATTGGCGGGTTGAGTCGGCCAAGCTCTGTCGATAGCCTTGACGACATCGTCACAAAAGCGCTGCATGCCGATGATGACCCTTCGCTCAACCCGTGGACTTTTCGGATGTGGTTTATCGGTAAGTGTTACATAGAATGTTGGTCTTTTTGCAATCGGCTCTAATAATATCGCCGTAGGAATCGGGTTGGGAATCTTTGGAGCAATTATGGAGACGATTTATTTCTTTCGACCGGTGACTTTGGACGTCTCTAACATATTTCTGGCGTTGCTCAGCTATATGTTCGGCGTATTCTTGGAATGGGCTATTCCGAAGAGTGGTTTCATTGGCCGCTGGTTCAATCCGCACCCGTTCAATATGAAGGAGCACGCCGCCATGGTCGTAATAGCTTCATCATCAGCCCAGACCGCGCTGGCAGTGGAAGTGATCGCTGTTCAGAGGCTCTTTTACGATACAGCACCGAGCGTCCTAATATCTATTCTCATCGTCTTCTCGTCCCAATGCCTTGGGTATGGCTTCGCAGGGCTGCTCCGCAGAGCCTTAGTCTACCCAACCAAAATGATCTGGCCAAGTCTACTTCCAATGAACACCTTACTTGAGACACTGCACCGCGACCGGAAAGAAACGAAACAGCGTTTGCATTTTTTCTGGTGGATATTCGCAGGCATTTTCGTCTGGGAGGTGTTTCCAGAGTATATAATGCCGATCTTGACTGGCGTCAGTATCTTTTGCCTAGTCAAGCGGGACAGTCTGGTCTTTACGAATATCTTTGGAGGATCGAACGGCAACGAAGGCCTGGGAATACTATCCTTGGGTTTGGACTGGCAGTTCATCTCCAGCAAGCCCTTATGGACCCCTCTTCTAACTCTGACGAACAGTCTGGTTGGATATATCATTTGTATCATCCTCTTTCTCAGCGTCTACTACATGAATATATGGAGAGCACAAGATTTCCCGTTCCTGTCCCAGCTACTTTTCTCCCAGGACTCGACAAGCTCGAAGTACGTCACGTACAACCAAACTGAGATCCTCGATGATCGAAACGTACTACTACCGTCCGCCCTGGAAAAGGAAGGAATCCCCTATTTCGCAGGTACTTATGCCATGTTCCTCCTAACCAACAACCTTGCAGTCACCGCGACCATAAGCCATCTCCTGCTCTGGAACTGGGACGATGTCAAGACCGGCTACTCTTTCCTCTCGCCCAGTAGCATCAGAAGGGCACTCTCCCCTCGATCATGGAACCTGAAGTTCTGGCAAGATCAGAGTCATGTCAACCGACAGAACGATAAAGAAAAGGACCCACATTACCGACTGATGCTAGCCTATGCAGAATGTCCCAGCTGGTGGTACGTCGCCATCCTCATCGCGTCTGTGATATTAGGCCTCGTCGCCATCTATGCGGCGCAGTCGACGCTCCCCTGGTACGGTTTCCTCACTAGTCTCGCCGTCGCCGGCACCTTTATACTCTTCTTCGGCGCACAAGTTGCATTGACAGGATTCCAGGGAAACGTCCAACCTATCGTGCAGATGATAGGCGGATATCTTCACCCCGGCCAGCCCTTGGCGAACATGTACTTCACCCTTTTTGGGTATAATTCGGTCCTCCAGGGTATCAGTATGGTACAAGATCTGAAGTTTGGGCAGTATGCCAAAATACCACCGCGTACGACCGTCTCTGCGCAGGTCGTGGGGACTTTGGTTGGCTCGATTGTCAATTATATCATGATGGTTGAGATCACGACGAATCAGAGGGACATCCTCTTGTCAATCCAAGGCACTAATATTTGGTCCGGTCAAAACATCCAGCAGTTCAACTCCCAAGTATGTCATCCAGTGCTATTATCCCTTAAAATATTTTGTGCATATTTCTAGTAATTTGCTGACACACCTTCCCAGGCCATCGCGTGGGGTGCGCTAGCCAAAGAAATGTTCTCTCCAGGCTCCCGGTATGCACTGGTACCGATCGCCCTCCTGCTCGGCTTTCTGCCCCCCCTTCTCTTCCACACCCTGCATCGTGCTTATCCCAAGGTCGGCTTCTGGAAAATCAACACGCCTATCATCCTGGCATACGCTGGATTTCTTAGTGTCGGAATTTCTTCTTCGATGCTTTCGTACTTCATCATCGGCTTTGCCAGCCAATTCTGGTTGCGCCGCTATAAGCCTGAGTGGTTCATCAAGTACAATTATGTCCTTGCTGCAGCTCTCGATGGAGGAACGCAGGTTCTTGTGTTCCTGCTCACATATACGGTGCTAGGAGGGATTGGTCCTGAAGTCAAGTTTCCTCAATACTGGGGTAATAATGCGGACGGCAATTTCGACTATTGTATGAGAGATCCAGGGGCAGCTGCCTCTGGACCGGTGGATCTGGACTAAATGGGAGTGCACGGTGGTTTTTTCTTCCCCGGAATGAGGTTTTTCCCCCCACCCCCGATCTCACTTGAGGAATTCAAGCTATTTTATCAAGTGCTACTCATCCCTCCACGACAAATTCTTGTAGAATGAAGTTGCCTTCCGCCCGCGTTCTCAGCCATATCATTGTCCCGTTTGGAAGCCTCACAGTCTGATCATTCGTCCGTAGCTCATCTGCTTTGCCTACCATCATCAGAACGCCCGTTGCCAATCCCCGTCATCGTTTGGACTCATGCAGCGGTAGCGTCGATGGCGACATTAGTGCGTGATTGCGCGAACACTATGTAAAACCTCAACAAGTCCTAGCCACGTGATCAGCTACAACAATCCCTCCCAAACCCTACGCGCTCCCTAATTTGAGGTTACTAGATTGATTCTAACAGAGCCGGATTGTTTCCAGCACTGGATTGCTCACAGAACCGGAATCGTTCCTGCGCTCCTGCGCTGGATGTGAGGGGCTCTGGAAACACAACTGGGGGTGGTCTAAAGTGCAGAGCCTGACCACGCATACTGCTCCAATCATCTTTACTTGACGAAAAGAAGAGGACAGCATGTGGAGAACGTAACCTGAGATAATACGAAAGATTTCGCTCGCTTGGCCCATTTGTGATGTTCTCTCATTCCCAGTAACTGTCTTGCTGCATATCGCTGGGCACTCGGGCTGACAACTTTCATGGAACGAAATGAGCAAAGGAGAAAGTATAATAGCTTTGATATTCTGGATCTCTATATCGGGATTTCCTTGCCGTTGGATTCCAGATTAAGCGACCTATCCAACGTCTCGCGATCCGCCCACAGCCACCCTTCACCGACACCCTGTCGCCTGACATGATGAATGGATCAAGCTCATTGACGATTGCTCCCTGCTCTGATTCGAGTAATAGCCTCGTCTCTTGGATTTTCATTTCTGATCAGATTCACCGGGAGAAGGCTCGTTATCGCCGGAGGTTGCTTCTCTAAGTACTGAATTCTGAAGTTCCTCAGTATTGGTACGTAGGAAGCCACGCAGTCCAGTCCGTGACATCAGAATCATGTGCAGAGCTGTGTCCAGCTTCGGTTATCGGAGCTGGACCAACAAAGCTTGGATGACTGGCAGCAATGCTGATTTCTGGCCTCCGAGAGGCATTCGCTGAGGTCTTGGTGCCTTGAGCAGAAGGCTCTCGGATATCAGGGAGAATGACGTAGTCGACGGTCGAACTTCTGCGTACGGCGTGTTTTGGAGCTGAGTATTGGAAGCCCTGCATGAGAGGACGGGGTTTTTGGGTCGCTGCTGAGTTACTTGATGACGTAGGGCGGCTACTTGTGTTATGCGAGCTGGTAAGGTCGTAGGAACCGAGATAGTCTACAGGCTACAGAATTGCTTGTTAGCAGTTAATATTAGGGGTGTTAATGCTGTAGTTACCTTTGGTTTGCTTGAATCGGCCTTCCAGTCAAATGCTTTGTGTGTTGAGCGTGTAATGTGTCGGGCGTAACCGTCAAGCCGATCAGATGGGCGTGCAATAGCTGTGCTGGAGCTGATACCTTGTGCTGCATAGATTGATTTTGCTACAGGGGGTGTAATTCTTGACATGTTGCTGATGGTTTGGTCTGGCTGAAGATAAACTGTTTAGGAAAGGTGAGAATTGATGAGAAAGTGATAGGAGTGATGGAAAGACGAGCAGACACTTTGCAGAAATTAACAACACGAGAGTAGAGAACGAGGGATGATTAGGAACTTATTTGTATTTGTACAGCTCTCATGGAAGAGGTTCAAGAGGTTCCCGTCAGTCAGTGTCAACACTTTGACTCCCGGTAACCTCGTTTAGCAAAACGAAGAAAGCCAATCTTCTGATGGCGATGACATCCAGTTCACGGAACATGTCATTCTTCTGCCTCAAGTCTGCTACTGCCAAGCACAAGTGCCAGCAGTACTCAGCTGCTGCCGAGTGGAGCCGCCTGTAGGCCAGATTGAGTCGGAAAGCCCGTCCTTATCACTCATATTTGAGCTCTGAATGTTGAACTTTTCCGATGAGTTTCTTCTTCAAATCTTTCAGAAGAGTACAGTATGTATTCATCCTAAACAACCGGAACCTTCCTAGCAAATATTATAAGACAGCCTGTGCGCGATGCGGGAATGTATTGAGACCGGGAGCCAGATATATTCCTGGTCACGGAGGACTATTCTTAGGAGAAGCGGTAAAGGATCCGCGGCAGTGATCGCGGAGGCGACGATCGGACGAAAATTTGCAAGATCACCATGATTGTGGTTGATGCGTTGTAGATCTGGATAGTCTTCCCGAGTACCAAGTGTGCCACTGATAAAAATGCGACGAAACAGTGACTGAGCCGCTGAAAACATCCTTAATATGCTCTTATTATGTCACAGTATTTTGATAAATATTTCCGTGATCAGGTGAATTGTTTAATATCCGGCAATCCCTTCGCGGCCCCCTCATATTGGAAATTCTCCTATCGTGGCGCTATATTGTGCATTTATCAATGGTTAACTGCAAGGTTAGTATTTTAATACCTTTATTGAACATTGCTATTTACTGCTACTATTTGTTCTAATCGTTAATTTAACATACACTTCTGGCAATTAATAGATTTTCAACGTGACCGTTAAGCTTCCCAACTCGTTCCAGTCTTTCCTCTTAAGTGTCCACAATTAGGCCTACTGTTTCAAGGCTAGCGAGGTGTTCACGTTCGAAATGATCTCCCACCCAGTCAAGTCTGCCTCAAGATCGATGCACATTTTATCTGCTGTTTTAGTTTCATGTCAGATCTAAAATCGACTAAGTGCGCTCAGCCTCTAGAGTAGATTAAGATACAAAAACGTGACAACGCACAGACACGCGTGTTTTCTCGTTCGGAGTTCACACTGCGTATTATCATGTGTAGCGAGTTTCGTAGTGACATTCTTTTCCAAGCTAAATGATTGCCAAGGCTGCCAAGTCTGTTTTAAAACAAAATTTTGGTTACGAATGCTCGAACATCAGCTACTCAGCGTGTTTGCTACCTCAGAACATATAACATCCCGGATCCGGACCCACCTGGATTGACTGATCTTCGCATTCAAAATAATCTGACCTCAACTTTAACTGTCACTGACCATGTTCTATTGGAGCCCCCGGGTATGAAAGCATCTCGGAACGAGATAGCGCACCGCTACTTTCTATTTCTAGCATCAAAGGCCACCTTATGACAAACAACTCCGAGTGTGGGGCCGTTCTGTCAGAGGAATTTCAATGTCATTGCATCTCATGTCACCGAGCAAGCGCTCAATTTTTTATCTTATCTTTTCAGGCCATTGTGCGATCCACATACATTCAGACGTTATATACTTGAAGTAACGTTATTCGCGGCATAATCCATTCTCTTCAACACGCTGGCGTCTATACTTTTTTCAGATATTATAAATCTTCTACTCTCAACATTTTCTCAACCGCAGCCGGCGAATACTTTAAGTTTCAAGGCGCACACACACCTTTGAGAATACTTTACTGGACAGACATCCGCCAAGCGCTCCTCGGTTATATTGGTTGCTACGCTCTAGCTTGCACTCATTGTCATCAATCATCATGGCGTCGCCACCACAGCCACCTCCAACACACCACGCAGCCACTCTCTCATCGCTGACAAACAGGTATCCTGTGGAACCCGTTAACGAGCAGGCAGCAATGCCGCATGTGGCCTTCAATCAATCCAGCAATCAACCTCGGTCACAGAACGTCAGAAACACTTTTAACAATGGATGGGTCATGGCAAGAAAGTCTCGCATTCCATCGAAGGCATGGAACAGACAAAGCATTCTGGTCTTCGCCGACTTCAACAACTTCGAAAGCCCTCGTAACAGCCAATCACAACGTGCTGCCGAGCGAGATGAGGACGAATACCATAACGTCAACCCAACTTCTGAAAAGGAAAACGTCTCATCTTCGGCTAGTGTATACAGTTTAGAGAAACCAGAGCCACCTTATCATGTCTTCACCCTCGCCAAGAAGAAGCAGCTTGTTTATATCGTTTCCCTCGCGGGGTTGTTTTCGCCATTGTCAAGTAATATCTACTTTCCTGCACTCGGACAAATTGCTACAGTAAGTTTGTTTATTTAGCCTTCAAATGGGCTCCTCAGATGCTAACCCATTATAGGACCTCAAAGTTAGCATTTCGCTTGTCAGTCTTACTATCACCGTATATATGATCGTTCAGGGGCTAGCACCATCTTTTTGGGGACCACTATCAGACACCCAAGGAAGACGTATTACCTTCATTGGCAAGCCTTACACGAAAAGAAATTTTGTAATGAGTTTACGCTGACACATTTACAGGTACATTTGTAGTCTACTTAATCGCAAATGTTGGTCTGGCCTTTAACAACAGTTTTGCTGCATTAATGCTCTTCCGAGGAATTCAAGCCGCTGGCAGTGCCGCTACGATCTCAGTTGGTAAGTTAATATTTAATTATCATCATTCGATCTAGAAGGCTAATGCTGGATGATAGGCGCCGGAGTAATCGGAGACATCACAACCGCTCGTGAGCGTGGAGGACTGATTGGAATTTTTGGCGGCAGTAAGTATTCTTATTCCTGAAACGCCTCTAAACTTGAGTACCGCCACTAACTGTGATAGTCCGCATGATGGGACAGTCAATAGGACCGGTCTTCGGTGGTATCATCACACAGTTTCTTGGCTTTCGAGCTATCTTCTGGTTCCTGTTCGGCCTAGGCGCCCTTACATTAGGGTTGATACTCATGCTGCTCCCCGAAACTCTACGAAGCGTCGCTGGCAATGGTACTATTCCCTTGAAAGGTATCCAAAGGCCATTTCTCTATAAATACGAGCCCTATCCAGACTACATGGCAATGACCGCAGAGGACAACGCGCCAAAGAAGAAGTTCACTTTTACAAGCATTGTAGCACCTCTTCGATTCCTGTTCGAAAAAGATGTTTTTGTCAGCCTCTTCTTTGGTAGCATTGTCTACACCGTTTGGAGCATGGTAACCTCCAGCACTACCGACCTCTTCCAATCCCGCTTCGGTCTCAATGACCTACAAGTTGGAATTGCCTTCCTTCCCAACGGTGCTGGTTGCGTCGCAGGCTCCTATCTCACCGGCTACCTCATGGACTACGACTACCGAACAGTGGAAGCCCAATATCGCAAAGCCAAAGGAATCGCCGACGACGTGAAACTCAACAAGAAAACCCTTTCCGACTTCCCTATCGAGAAATCCCGACTGCGCAACATCTGGTGGATCGTCCTGGTTTTCGTCCTCACGACGGCTTTCTACGGCTTCTCTCTCAACTTGAACCAAATCGCCATCCCACTTCTTTTACAGTTCTTCATCGCCTATTCTGCCACTGCTGTGTTCTCGCTCAACAGCGCACTGATTATTGATCTGTACCCAGGTGCCTCGGCTTCGGCGACTGCAGTCAATAATCTGATGCGCTGCTCCGTGGGCGCTATTGGTGTGGCATTCGTGCAGTTGATCATCGATGCTATCGGCGCCGGACCCACCTTTCTACTCTTTGCCCTCATTACCCTCGGCCTGTCGCCACTGCTTCTGGTCGAATGGTTCTATGGTGAGGGATGGAGACTTGCTAGGACAGCAAGGCTGGCAGCAGAGGAAGAACGGAAGAAAGCAGCGGATGTTGAGAAGATTGGGGTCCCAACCAAAGTTTAGGGATGCAAAAACCCTGACGGAAGATAAAAATTTCTTGCGTGCGTTCCTACAGATTATACACATGTTTGCGATGCTCTAGATACAATAGTATGGTTTGGTTTTTATTGTCTTATCCTTCAGCTAGACTGTACTATATCTTGGATATTAGAAGACCGATAGATTTCCTATGTATGACACATTGAAGACGCTCTCTCGTTGGTCATAAATGTGAAATGCTATGTATCTCGAACCAAAAAGACATGGCTACGAGTGCAAAGCCACGAACTCAGCACTGACTACATCGCTCCTTCGAAAATTCCGGTCTCTTTCTACCCATCACGCATAGCCTCATCAATCATAAACTTAATCCTCCATTAAGCCCTAACAATACTGTGTAGCGTCTACTCCCCCCTAACGGATGCGTGGTAGACTAGCTGATCCGTGTCTCGCAGGTATGATGATCTTCGAAAGCCCTAAGGACGACACATCCTAACCACTTCCCAGACACGAATCCGGAGCTCAGGACGACCATGATTGAAGAATAATCGAATGAGGGGAAACCGTCCGATGGAGAGATCTTTTGCAAGATCCGTCAATATGAGCGGGAACAAAACCTCTGCTTCAAGAATCGGTGGAAGGCTCGTCTTTCCGACCACGGGTGGGGGGGTCTTTGGTAGCTCTTCGACCATGGGATGGGAAGTTCACTGCTGCGTTTGACGACCTGTTATGGTTGGCCCCTCCTGTACTTGCTCACGCTTTGAACAGGAGGTTCTACAGTATCTCGAACATACCAAAGAGGCCAGGCACAAGATCCTCCGTAGAGACAAGACCGCCCTTCAGAAGGTGGATCTGGTCATTGGAGCTCAAGGCTCCGAGATACTCCAAGCGGGACACCCAAGTCTTACAAGGGCAACTGCTGAGTGGCCAGATCTTCAGCGCGTTCAGCCAACAGCAGCGTGAAGGGATCTGGAGTGAGTTGCGCTCCATCGACTGCTTGATTACTTCCTTTTCACCTTCTTCGAGAATCTCAAGTACCTCAGCGCATACGCCGACTGCCTGAAGCGGCTGGTGAAGCTGTCACGCCGTGACACATTCTTCACTGCCCTGGAGCGGAAGTTTCCGTATGCGAACCAGACCGGCGATCAATACGTCTCCGAGGTTGCTGAGTTGGATGATGTTAAAAGCGGAGCGTCTGGAGATTATGTGACGGACAGATTCAGTATAGGAGGAACAAAATTAGACAAGTTGCAATTCGGGATCGGATATACGAGTTCATCATCTAAAGGGATCTTGGGAATTGGTTACCAGATCAACGAGGTTCAGGTTCGGAGAGCTAGAAAGGCTACGTACAACAACTTGCCAGCACAGATGGTCGCAGATGGTCTCATTCAATCCAGTACATACAGCTTATGGTTGAACGATGTTCGGTGGCGTTGACACTGCCCAATACCTCGGCTCATTGGAGACCCTCCCCGTTCAAAAGGAGCTGGGCTTTTTCGCCGGATTCCTCATCACTCTGACAGGAGTGACCTTGGGAAGCGCTGTGATCGCGAAGAACCAAGCACAAGCCGTTCTCCTCGACTCGGGTAGCTCCCTCACGTACCTCCCAGACGCCATGGCCGAAGCGATCTACGAGCAAGTATCCGCACAATATGATTCTAATGTAGGTGCGGCTTACGTACCCTGCTCCCTAGCAAAGAACTCCACCACTTTAAACTTCACCTTCTCCTCTCCTACCATCTCCGTCCCCATGAACGAGCTCGTCCTTCCAATCACCTCGTCTAACAGCAGACCCCTCGTCTTTGCCGACGGAGCTCAGGTCTGTCTCTTTGACATTGCACCAGCCGGATCCAGCACGGCTGTGATGGGAGATACTTTCATTCGAAGCGTATATCTCGTCTATGATCTCAGCAACAACGAGATCTCCATTGCGCAAAGCAACTTCAACGCCAAGGGCACAAACGTAATGGAGATTCAGTCTGGCACAGCTGCGGTGCGGGGCGCGACACTGGTTGCGAATGCAGTAACGGCGGTAGCGGGCACCAATACGGGCGCCGTTGCAGGCACCGTGACGTTGGGTCTTGGTGGAACTGCGACATCGAAGGGAGGCGCGCATAGAACGGCGTCACCAATGAAGGTTGGCACTATGGCTGTGGTGGGCGCAGGAATGTTGTATGCGGCAATGTAGATATAATGGGAAGACTGCATGATAGAAAGAACGTCATGAGTTTTTGGTTGTTTAAGAGCGGCATTTAGAAAGGCTACAACTTACTGGGCCTGGAGCGTTGCATCGAACGACATTTGGGGAAGCCACGGCGTTTTGGTTCGCGGGACGGATCGACTGACAGATTCGTGTACACAGACAAAGTAATGGCCATCCTGGAAGATATGCACTAAACTGTATAATCCAGAATTTCATATCTCTCCAGTTATCACCAACCGTCAGAAGCGTGTTCTCCACACATTTCTCGCCCATCCCATCCCGCACATGTTTTCTCTCTCAATCCATCTGCAACTGCTTCAAGTACTCTGTCTGAAATTTATACCTTCTTCCCGGATACCGCAACCCCCAATTAATCTCACCTGCCTTCACAACACTCGGCCTCAACAACCTCAGCTCATCCAGCACTTCCCTCTTCTGCTCCCACGTAAACGTCAACGGGGGCTCCCTCCAATCAACCGTCAGCGTTTGTATCCTCGCCCTTGGACCCCCAAACCACCTCCCCATCTTTCGCACTCCCTTCTTCACCACTACCAATCGTCCCTCTGCTTCCGTCGCGGATGGTTTATTATTCTTCTTCTCTGAGCCGAGGAAAATGATCAGCCGTACGTGCTTTATCGACGATATTACCGCTGGTGATACTCTTAGAGAAGACCGCTCTCCCGTATATGTCCAGAGATCGTAGTTGATCGTGATATTTAGCGTCTGGTCCGCCGAGCCGTAGAAGATTGGAATAGCCTCGTTATAGAGCTGTTTGCAGACAAGGAGGAAGGCGGGTGGGAAGGATTGATTGAATGACAAGGGTAATTGCAACTGGCGCGGGTGAGGCCCGCGAAAGTGCTGGTCGGGGAAGGGACCTCGAAGCAGGTGGGCGTAAATTTGGTGCCTTATTTCGAGGGGTAGACGTAGGAGGGGAGGGAGGGAAGCTGAAGAGACGGAGAAGCTTGTGGGAGGCGTTGGTATGCCCTGAGCAGAAAGCGGGTTTGGTGGCAGTACCGTGCGTACGTAGGATTGGAGGGCGAGGAAGTAGTGTCGCAACTCGCTTTTGCGGAGTGACCAGATTATTTCTTCATCGAGAGATGCGAGGTTTGCGATTGAAAGGGCGGAATCTGCCACGATGGGCGGATTGGGGATCGGGATGGAAGGCGCTTGACTTGTGGCGGGAGAAGGTGTCTCCATGCTTTCAAGCAGTAGGTAAGGAAAACCATTACAAAATGTGCTGGATGAGGTTGGGAGGCAGACGGAAACTAAATTGGACGCATTGCGCGCAAGCACGGGCACTCCCTTGTCGCCGCTTTTCGCAAACTGCCTTTCTCCCCCTTCCATCTTGTTAGGCAAGCTACAGATTGGCCGGATTATCGAGCGTATTTACAGTATATATCAATTGATGAATCGTAGCAGGAGTTAATCTGTGGAGTCTACAATTGGTTTGATTTATTGATTAATTCCCATTGGCTCTTCAGGCATCCAGCCCTCTGTAGCCCGTCTCCCAACCGTACTTCATGCTAAATCACATGAAAATCACATGACATCAGAGAAAATGAGACCTTAAATCATCCAATAGGACTAAATCTACTCCCCTTTAGGAACTTCTATTAGGGCATCGAATCAAAGACCGGAAGCCGTGGTGACGATTCTAGAACAAGATAGAGTTAGGGCATTATTTGTATTCGATCCAATCCCAGTTCTGCTCTTCCCAAGTATCGCCAACCAACCCCCTCGACTATTCCATGTCTACCACAACCACCACCCATTCTGCACAGCGGCACCCATCCGGTTTCCATCCCATCCCACAACAAAAGTTCGGCATACTAATCGCGAACCCTGAACATGTTTAGGAAGGCGAACTTTCTCAAGGAAAGCCAAGATGAGCCAATATCCAGTTAGAAAAGTAAATGAGAGCATGGTGGGATTCATACACATTATACACGAGCATCCCTTCGGACCATCTCTCCATCCACGTCGTCATTCCATTGCTCAGCCATCACTTTCAGTATAAGGAACGACGACAGCTCAGAGACACGAAAGCGATAGGAGGCGGTTTCAGATTGCCGTAGAGTGCCAGACTCATCCTGAATTCACCTGGGCTGTGAGAGAAGTATGTTGCGCCGTTAGAAGATTAGAGAATGAGGTTGCCTATATGCGCAAAAGCAGAAGGAGGCGAAGTTGAAACTTCAAAAGAGAGGCAACTTTGCGCCTTTGATAGACTATGTCACGGGTCTTTCCTCTATATCATCCACCCCATCTCCACATCCACATCCAATAAGAACCCGTACACAAGGACACTATTGTCATCCCAATTGCTGCAACACCTTTGGACTGCTCTGGCTGGGACCAGATGGCAGTCAAACCCCATCGAGCCAACTCCGCCGCGCTGCTGAAGCCAACCTCAATACCGGAGAACTCGACCCTTTGCGTCGCTGGAACCATGATCTGCACAAGCGTCTGCGCAACCAGACTGTACATCCACATTCCCAACCTTGATAAGGCCAACGAGATGAAGAATACGGCCGTCATATATGGGATAAGAGGACGCTAGTGTGGGTGATGATGTAGGCAAGAGAAACAACAAAGTGAATGCTGGTAGAAGCGTTAAGAATTGCCAACTAAGGCCAAATAGCCCAACACGACGCAATGGAGTAAGTGGATTAGTGCTTGATGTCGAGACTAGAGATATAGCCCACGGCATCAGAATGGTTGATGAGAGCTTAACTACAGAGCTGAAAGTTCGTGCAAGTGGTAAGAGTGGTAACGTGTAATATACACTCAAGAGATAGGTTGTCATGGACCCAGACAGCGACAGGACAGATAAGGACTGGAGTGCTAGCGACAAAGATGCTGCCTCTGATCAGTCACAGGCGATAAAATACTTCAACATCAAGACGTACGAATGCAGACGTTACTGCCAAAGTATATCTTGAAGCCAGTCGCCCAGCTCACGATTCCTGAGCCCCTACCTTCGCTCCCCATCACTCTGGCTGCATCGTGGTGGTTCTCGCGAAGTCGCGAGCAGCTCAACCAGACTTTCCTGGCTGCGAGCCACTCAGGCACCATGAACACTGGTAGGAAGGAGAGGAGGTAGTAGGTAGGTAGGTACTGCACTGTACTGTACTGTACCTTTGACTGCGGAACAGCCTCCACGGCAGTGGCCCCCGGAGGGCCAGCGGAGCGTCACTCACCTCTTCAGCCTGGGTCTGATGATGTGGGGATGCAAGTTGACCCTATGCAAGGTTCGAACGGATCCCCCCTGGCCTGGCTGGCAGCTGTGTTTCCGCCGCCAAATTGTTTTCTGTGGAGGGTACAGTAGGAAGGAACGCGATCATGGATCTATCTGGGCAGGGAGGATTCGGGATTTTCTGAAGCGCACTTTGTCCTTCTCGGTCCACTCCCAAGCTACAAAGGCGATCTGGCCAGACTTGCAACTCCACCCTAGCCAGAAACCAATTCCTTTTCCGCTAGAAATCCAAACAGTGTTAGCAAAGAATACAAAAATGTGTTTTTTTAGTAAGTAATTTTACCTTTCACAGTATTAACTTTAGAGCAAGTCCAGGATCTCCTCGGCCTTAGCCCTAACCGTTCTCGTTTAATATACTAGGGCTCCGTCTACCTTCCGTCCTTTGGACATGGCTCCTGGCTCGGCCCCCTCTCCATTATCAATTGCTTGATCATCGGAGTTCGAGTCAGAAGAGTCCTCGATATCCCCAAGCAGAACTTCAGACGTGGCGGCTTCGAGCTCATCAACCTGTGTACAACCTTCTACATCTTCGTCCAGTGATCTAGAGCATCTTGTATATTCCTCCACGTCGTCGTCGACTGCCGTTACTAGTCGCAACTCCTTCTTGGCATTTCCATATGTAGTGCAGATATTGATGACAGATGTTGGCCAGTCTTTATCCCCGTAGTTTATTTGAAACTGGGTCATATAATTCTCGCAGTCGAACCAATCTATAAAGCTTCTAGAGCTAGATCTCCAGTCGGTTGGAAAGAGGTCCCTTGGTATAATATACGCGTACCCTGCTGAAGATTCCGTCCAGAAAAAGTCCTATTGTGCGTTTTCTTTTATAATTCGAGAACCTGCATCGCGATTGAGAGCATAAGGCAATAGTGCTCCCCTTCGACGGAAGAAATTTAACTTGTATTCGAACACCCACTATTGGCCAACTTCTGCAGTAGTTGTGATCCGGAAATCTCCAACTATTGGTGTAGCCTACGAATAATTAGCGCAAATCGAGGGAGCTCATCAGATAATGGCTCCTTAGGAAGTAAACTTACCATGAATTACAAACTTGCCCTAATTATGACCATGCCTTAGTGTATGTGCAGAATTCTCTCAAAAGATTTGCGGGAACCCTCTTGTAGACCTAAAAGACTAAATGTCTGAAAGCGAGGTTTCGGTTCGTAGTAGATAGCACCAGTTGCTGGATTCTCATAACCTTTCGTTTAGTCTCTAGAAAAGACGACTATGTTCATTCAGTATGGCTTGGCGGAGGCTTCCGTAGTCCATGACCCAGGGAATGAGACTGGGCGGAAATGAGCACGTCAGAGCTTCTGTAAATCGCATAGTACCCAAGACAAATTCTACCGTCCTGTCATTGACAGACTTTGCATACCCTGCCAACAGACCAAAAGGAAAGAGTGCCAGATGACCTAGAGCACTGGGGGCGATGAATACCTGGAACTGTTAGCTTGCCACTATTACATCGAGGCAGAGCGCTACTCACGAGAAACTCCACTGAAGAGACCACTGAACCGCATTCGTCCTCCTGCTAGTCCTCGTGCGGATTTGAGGGCTAATCATCTTAACGTCAAATACAATGTATCGCGCCTTGAACCTTTCAGCCAGATACTCTTCTTGTAGATAGAATTGCATGAATCGATCGGTCTGCGTCAGCGCGCCCGTTGTAATGTAAGTCCCCATCCCCAGCTTGGGCACCACGATGGCTCCGTCGCACTTCGCGAATCTATTCCAATAGTCAGCAGTACTTCACGGAACATATCTGACAGTGAGTACATACTCCACAGCTCGAACAAGAAGATCACTAACTAGGGGCCAGGCCAGGCCGAAAAAACGACCCTCCAGGATCAGACCGTAAACTCCAGCGCCATTTTCTCCGCGCAGAAGGCTTTTGTGAAGATCCTCCATCCAATGTTCCCCATCTGCTTCTTCTGCCATAATTATTGCGTTGTAGTAGTTGCAGAGAAGACCGTTGCGATGTGTCTTGAGAGGTGATTCTGTTCGGGACCGTTGAGTTGAGGTTTTGGAGGAATCATGAAAAGTCCTTTGAGTTGCCTCGAGGTGAAACTAGCGAGAGAGGGAAACCCACTAACCTTTTTCACCTCCCAAAACATCTTGTAACCAGCACATCACAAACGAACAACCATCAACGATCAACTTGTGACCAGTAACAATGCCCACCTCGTTGAACCTGGGTTCACTCGAACGCGAGGCCTACGACCTTCGATAACAATGGCTCGATAACCATGAAGATGCCCATCGTGTACAAGTCGCGATATATAAAGCCCTCGAAGTCATCAGACTAGGCCAGCCTCAACCCCTATTACACATGGAGAAACTGATCCTGTTTATATCTAATTAGTCTGTTCTGCCCTTCGCTATCTGTCAGATCAAGGAGTTACGCGAGGATGGAGATCATTATCCCCCCGATGCACTTACTCAGCTTGTCGAGCGTGTCCGCGCCCTTTAGTTACATCAGCTCTCGCATCAAACTAGAACTTCCACAAACGTATTCGACGATACTCTGCTTGCCAAACGACTGGCTGACCATCTATCTATCCACTGCTCTCTTTCCCGCTCCGAACCTCCAAAAGGCGCCACGAAGGCACAGTTGGGTCACCTCAACAGCATCTGCCTCGACCTGCAAAATATCATGGGCAAGTCATCCGTTTACATCAAGCTGAAAACATGCTAACGCCATGCAGATGAAACCGAGGGCTTGAATATCCATCAGAAGTCACCCGTCATCCCACAGCAGTCGCTCGATTTAGGTTCCGAGCTCATCGACTTACGTCCACAAAAGTCACCTATTGGCGGCCACGAGAAAGTTGAGATATGGCAGGCCCCATCTGCGACCAAATGACATCGATTTCCATCAACGCGGTCCTCGGGGGTGTTTGAATATGCTCTCTCTGGACAAAACATCGTATCTGATGATGACTTCGAGCTGTTTTCGCAGTTCTAGAGCTTCCTTCGAATGCTCTGCGTTCAAAGAACTCAAGTGACTTAAAGAACTCAAGTGATATCTTTAAGGTTTAATATTCTTAGTAAAGATTATTAAGGACAGGGTCTGTCTGTTTGTTAACAGCCTGGTTCATTTCGAGCGGCAAAGGGTAGAACTGTACGGGGGGTGATATTAAATAGCCGATCGAGGCACACACCCAAACACCAAACCCCGAGTTTTGAAAGTCAATCTCTTTAACACACACAACACGATATAATATTTCATTTCGTCTTTGCAAAGTCGTTAGAAAACACCTATTAGAGCTTTATACGTTTTATCGATTTGTTTTTATTAGAATGCGCTGTTTCAAAACCTCAGTTTTATTACTGTATTAGGGTGTGTCGCTAAAATCGGCCACTTAATCCACCCCCGTACAGGTGAAGTAAATACTGCCTCTCGCTTCGAGCAACCAATCTCGCTAGGGGTTTTTAGTGGTTCTCGCTCGCCCACCCTAAGTCCTATGTCGCAAGACCTTTGAAGTTTTAGTGCAGTGCAGGGTAGTGATGACGTTAAGATCTTTTTAGAGTCTGACTAAATCTTGCTTCGAATGAATTTAGTCCAGATTTAAGCGTCTGTGAATAATTGCACTCACTTCCTGCATTGGTCCTGGGGGATCCTATGTCGCAAGACCTTTGAAGTTTTAATGCAGTGCAGTGAGTGCAGCGCAGGGCAGGGCAGTGCAAGGCAGTGATGACGTTAAGATCTTTTTGGAGTCTGACTAAATCTTACTTCGAATTGCTTCGAATAAATTCAGACTTGCTTCGAATGAATTTAAATTAAACCTCAAGGATGTCCTCAGCTGTAAGTTGCAGCAGGAAGTGTTTGTCGACTTGGAGGCTTGGTTTCGTTTCTTTTAGCTGGGATCTGCGAGCGGGGTACGTACCTACTCCAACCGCCATCGCCGTAACGAATGTCATCGCAAGACTGATCAAGGCAGCTACGGTTACACAACAAGAGACTGTTGCGGCCAGATAGCACGCCATCTACGGTCTCGATCAGAGTGTTGGTCGAAGAGGCGACGGCCTTGGCTGCTGAAATGAGACCTTCAGTCCATCTGTTGTTCTTCTTGTAGAAGTTGGTTACTCTTGGAAGAGGTTCCACGTCCTGCCTGAACAATCCTGAGCAGCTGATTGTTGCTTCAAACGATATATTGTATTGTACTGTACTGTACCTCTGACTGCGGAACAGCCTCCACGGCAGTGGGCCCCGGAGGGCCAGCGGAGCGTCACATCACCCACCTCTTCTGATGATGTGGGGATGCAAGTTGACCTTATGCAAGGTGTTCGAACGGGATCCCCCCTGGCCTGGCAGCTTTGTCTCTTGTCGCCAAATGGTTCTCTGTGGAGGGGGCGGGGGGTAAGCTTGAGAAGAGATATCAATAGCTATCCTTCCTCCCTCCCTCCCTCCCCGCATTATGCCATGAACTCACTCTGTCAGCTAGAACTTCGATTCGTCATAGGTCCCGGATCCCCCACGTGACCCAAGTCCTCGTGATCCAGTTCCTCTCTTGACGCTAAAATTGCAGTGTTTTTGAAGTAGACGGGCCACGCTTCAGGTGTGACCTTATGCAAGGCGACCTTATGCAAGGTTCGAACGGATCTGGCCTGGCAGCTGTGTTTTCTGTCGCCAAATGGGGTACAGTAGGAAAAAAAATTTGCAGGGAGACGGACGCGGGGCTCGGGCTCGCAGCCTTGCGGATTTGCAGGTGGAGCTTGGTCGGGGACGAGGGGGGTTTAGGGCTGGGCTGGGGGGGGGGGGGGGGGAAATCTGGGGAATGTGG
>MU270723.1:12082-27136 GCA_021432625.1 Leptodontidium sp. 2 PMI_412
TTGAGATGGTTGTTGAGCAGGTTGAGCGGGGTTATTAGGGGGAGGAGGGTTCCATTGAGGGGGAGGGTTTCCTTGAGATGGTTGTTGAGCAGGTTCAGTGGGTCCGTTGGGAGGAGGAGGGTTTCCTTGAGGGTGCTGGTGAGGGGATTGAGTGGCCCGAGCGGGTTGGTTATCTCTTTTTTTTTGAGCTTTTGCATCCGCTATCTCTTTGGCTCTGATGCCAACCTTCTCAATGCATTGACTTGGAATATAACCTTGTTGGTTTTTGCTATTGATAACCTGAGAGTAACCCTCTGTATCGATCCAATCGACAGTCGTAGACTCAGGAAGTATGACATCAACCCACTCCCCTTCAAACACACTGACATCATCAGAGCCTCTTCTTGAAAAATTTCTTCGAATCAATACGCGGTGTTTGTTGAAGACATATGGGTTCTCTGGATGCTGTAGAGGGGTTCGTACGGGTTGGTAAGAAGGCGATATAGGGTTCTCTTGTGGTTGTTGAGGGGATTGAGAGGGTTGTATGGGAGGGTTTTCTTGAGGGGGTTTATGGGGCTGGTTAGGAGGAGGGGGGTTCTGTTGTAGTTGTTGAGGTGGTTGAGCGGTTCCTTGTGGAGCATTCTCCGGTGCAGGAGAACCTCTAAGGAACCCAAAGCCCCATTGACTTCTAGTAGCAGTTGGTCCTTGCCCAGGTACATTCTCTTGGGGAGCCAAAGAATCTCTGCGATCGCCCCCGAGGAATTTACTCACTAGGCCCAAGGGGCCAGCTTGAGAGCCTGATAGCGAGCCTTGTCGTGAGCCTTGGAGCCCTTGCTGGGAGCCCTGGCGCCCTTGAAACAGTCCGGACATGTTGAATCCTTTCTGAGAGCCTTGCTGGGAGCTTTGCTGAGAGCTAGAGTCTTGTTGAGAGCTTTGTACAGAGGGACCTTCGAAGACCTGCTGTCCTTTGGCTTGCTGGACCTTTTGGCTTGCACCTTGAGATGGGCCTGGCTGAGATGTTGACGAGCTACTCTCGCCCAATTGACCAGGTGTATTTTTTGCTTCGTCGCGCCTATTATGCCGGGCGGCTCGTGGTGAATCTGGCACATCAGCTTTTGGATCTTTGACCCCCCACCCTGCCAACCTTTTCGCCTCATTTTTCGACATGTTATCAGTGCGAATTCCCGTAATACACTCTTGCAAAACGGCATGGAGAGGTACGAGAGGGGTTTAAGTATCTTTACATCAGTGTTGGATTGGAGAAATGAGCTTATTTACGGAAACGGCGATTATGACTCCAGATTTGGGCCGTCGTAGCTGGCAGTGTCAAAATCCGGATACAGGATCCGAGAAAAGGGAAAGATTTTCAACGAGAGGCACTTATAATTTGATGTTCAAAACGATGTACATAGCTCAACAATCAAGTCACAGCCCTAAGTCGATGGTCGAGTCTGCATTTCGCGTCGCTACTCAACATGAACGTTCCACCCGAAATCCTCAATGCGATCGCTGCTGAGCTCTCTGCTCAAGATTTGTCAAACTTCAGACTCACTTCACGGCGATTTGCACGAGCGGGATTGCCACTCATCCCATGCCATGGACTTTCCATCTTGGACACTGCATACGATATTGGAAAGATCTCGCAGCTACTACAAAGCTCGAGCATTCGGTACAATTTGAGATCGCTACGAATTTACCACGCAGAATGGTCACCACCCGAAACCCACGGTGTTGCCAACGTACGCTTAAGCAGCGACCCAGAATCTGGTATCACGAAAATTAGCAGGCCTCACGAGGTATCCCAGAAACTCAATCACTTGTTTCGGAGTCTTCCAAATCTACAGGAAATTTGCATCTCAAGTGCATACAATCTCGTCTGGGACCAGCCCAGGAAATCAAGAAGGTTACATAATGCCATCGAGTTCTGTCCGTATCCCTCAAACGAAGTATCGCACACTTTCGAGTCAGTAGTAGAAGCCTTGAGCCCTAGTCTGCTTGGGCTTAAGAGTCTCAGTATTCATGGTTACTTTAGTCCCGATTCAATCGACATCAGAAACCCGCTATTGCTTGCACACGTACAAGCCCTCGAGATCAAGGACTTCAGACTCAACAGAAACGAATTACAAATTGGTCAGTTCTTGAGTTATTTCCAGCACATTCAGAGTTTGTCTATTTCCTACAAAACTTGGGGTCCATGCACAAATACTCTGGAGTCGATCTACTGGCCATCATTAAGTGTTTTGAAGATACATGGATTGTGGACCGCTGAGCAAGAGTTTCTTACTATATATGAAACGCACTGCGCCAACTTGTCCCAAATCGGTTTTCATAACTGCGCATTAACGGATGGCTCTTGGCGCAGTCTTTTTACTAAGCTCAGGAACTTGGGACAAGCTGTACAGATAACAGCAAGTGGGGAATTGTATGGAAGAACAAGCGAGGGAACAATCGAAATGAATTTTACTGCATTGGAAAGTCTTGAGAATTTCATGAAGAACCCCAGATTAAGGTGGCCATTTAGTTAGATCCATGCTAGTTTTCGAATCTCCAGATGGAGTAGCCAAATTTTGTTCTTAGAAACTAGAATCCAGAATCGGGTTTCGGTTACCGGGACGCTCGAACCCGATAGAATCCAAGCCCGAATTCCCCAATGAAGCGGAAGAGTATTTATAAAACCAAGTCATCACTCTGCTATGCTGTCTCGAGTGTACTCTTTAAACAGTCTTTAATAATATGTCTAATTTAGGATACTCAGCAATATTCCCGTTGTCGCAACAACAGATAGAGCAATGTCCTTGGTTTGAGCCAGCAGCTTTTGAAGCATCGGGATGTTTCGGAGAAACTCTGTACCTCAGTAAATGCTGGCTACTGAATGTTTACAGGGAGTTGGGTGTTGTTGCACCCGTTCTCCGCGAGGACTTTGAAGCTAAGGCTGCGCACGACCGCATATGTGGTATATGTAAACAACCTCTGGCCAAAAATTTGCACAATGGAGAATTCGGCTATCCAGTTGCACTTCTCTGTGGCCATGTATTTGAACGTCGTTGCATCGAGCTAGGCATTGAAGCTGGAACTTTGTTGCGTTGTCCAATATGCGAGGATCCTCTGGGAAGAATGTCTCAGAGAATTTGCTATCTGTCCAATGCGGAAGCTATTCTGCACGGCAGATTTCACGAAGTCATAGAAAGACCACCTCGACAAGAAGCACCCTCGGATATATTGGGAATCCAAGAACCTCCCCTCCAGGCACATACGAATACTCGGGTCCGAAGGTATAGAAGTTTCGGCGTCATAAAGCCAGCACTACCATCTCAATGTCATAGTATTGTCTGCGCTCTTTGTACTAACAGATACGAAACCCCAAACAAGGACGGCTTGATCGAATATCCGGTTATTCTTCCGTGTGGAGATACATTCGGTCGTCGGTGCCTTGAAGAAGCGATAGGAACCCGTCCCGGCTTTCGATGTCCAACATGTCGGGATGCCATCTCGCAGATGTTCTTGGAGGCCTGCGAGTTCAGAGAATACCAACAATGGAAGACACCAACCTTGACTAGCGCCAGTCACTCACATGCTCGACGTGGCCTTCCATTTGATGTTTCCTCAGAAATTATTGCCGGGGCCCACGCCATGGTTCCCGTCTCGCCTCTCGCAAACAACGCCCTTGTCCCCGAAACGAATTTCGGATTCGATGTTTCTGCACCGAGGTCGGCGGAATCGCAGGGACCTTTTGTTGGCGGCTTGGTGAGTCCCACTGGGAATGGCTGTTATACTTGCAAGTGAGTCACCGTGGCTACGAACCGAGATAGTTTGCTCATTCAATAACAGAAATCGTAAAGTGGAGTGTGATGAAGGGCACCCGGTATGCTACAATTGCCTAAGAATCGGCTATATGTGCACGTATCCCGTTCAAGCTCAAACCTCCAGCTCTAGTAACAGAATTGAATTTTTACCGGCCTTAGCCGCCGCCTCCACTACAGCAGCCTACACCACAGCCTAGATCTCAATCCAAATGGTAAACGGGTAATGAGGGTAACTGTTTAAATCTTTGTTAAGACTTGGGGATGTATTGCATAAAAGATAATATATACAAATGTTTACTTGGGTGATTTTCCCCTTCTTCTCTCTTTACCTTATTAACTTGTAGTTAATGTAAACAATCCACAAGCGAGGCGGCCCCTTTTCAGATCACGTGCTACTATTCTGAATACTTGGATGCGTTCGTTGTACCTATATTTGGAGACAAAAGTCACGACGTAGATGCGGATGACCTCATCGTATGTATACATTTGATTGGGTAAGTTTTCTGGTGAGCGGGAAGTGGGATTCCAAGAGCAGTATCAACTCCTGCGGCCTAAAGCAGATTAGATGCCAGAGAAGTGAAAATCAGTAACCAGGATGTGGAGAACACTAGAGTTTGGAATACAATACCAGGATTGCCCATACCAACATGGAGCAACGAGAATGCTTGGTCACTTTGGATGCAGGCCAAGGGCGCGTAGTTGGTGTCTGTGAACTGTGGTGCCAGCTTTAGGATCTAGAAATTGAGATCCTGAAATTTGAAATGCCATTACCAAGGTGAACCACACCAACAAGGGACCTAAGTCACACATACGTTCCAAAGATCGACAAGGGGTAGACAAGGTATCGACGCCTTGCAGAGATCTCAGTCCTCTTCCAGTTGGGCTGGTGGGCTTGCCGTTGCTCGTCTGATCGAGTGACACATAAGATCAAAGGTTGACAAGGTATAGACAAGGTATCAACGCCCTGCAGAACCACTTAACAGATTGTGAGGACTTTGACACTGCTCCGTCTGACCGAGGTACACCACAAATTTCACAGTCTGACAGGGTATAGACTAGGTATCAATGCCCTGCAGAACCACTTAACAGGTTGTGAGGACTTTGACATTGCTCCGTCTGACCGAGGTACACCACAAATTTCAATGTCTGACAGGGTATAGACTAGGTATCAACGCCCTGCAGAACCACTTAAAACGGGTTTTGAGGGCTTTGACATTGTAGACTAGGTATCAACGCCCTGCAGAACCACTTAAAACGGGTTTTGAGGGCTTTGACATTGTAGACTAGGTATCAACGCCATGCATACACTCCTGCCAATCACTCTCGAGGGCCCCTTTCAAAGATGCATGGTTGCTGAAAGAGTTTTCCATATCGCAGAGCGGCACACAGGACACCAAAAACACCACCATATTCAGATTCACATTTTGTCACGTAGAGCTCAAGTAGCTTTTATAAACAATCAATTGAATTTCGGTTTGAGAGATACACATTTCTGGAAACTTGAAGTACTGAGAAACAACCATAATCCAACTTCCCACCCGCATCCCCAAGAAAGGTCATCACTGGAAAGACTTGAAAGCTGTCGGGGTTACTGGACTGAACATGGCCTTTGGACTGGTGGGGCGGGTTGGGACATCCGTCGCCAAGGTGTGGAGCACGGCTCGCTTCGCTGTGGATGATCCCAGAGGCAAGTCGGCTTTTCGTTTTGGTGGTGGAGGCATGGAAGTCTGCTCGATGGCCGAGACTTTGATGGGGGATGCTGGGGTGTATGGAGGCGGAGTGAGCACCGATGGATCGATCGTCGCAGAACAACCGCAGCCGTACTTGACTTCCAACGGAGAAGTGTCTCCGTTCAGAGACCATCGGAAAGTATAGGGGTTTTCCTTATGGGAACATCAACTTGCATTCTTCATTCAAGGATCGAGAAACTTACCCTGGGTGATGATGGCCAGTAACCTGAGACAGCTTTGCTGTTTACTGCTCGGCACAGCTTTTCATAATCCTTCTTGACCCACTGAAATCGTGCCTCGGCCAGTTGGAGCTGTGTCTGGAGAGTGGCTGCACGATAGAGAAGATCTCTGTTGCTCTTCTTCTCTCTCTCCAATGCCCCTGCAGCGTTGAGCATGGTCTGGACGCTTGAGGTTGAATGCGGTGATTGGCTGGCAGAATGATCCGGGTAGATTTGCGAGTTGCCCTGCGGTAGATACTTCAGCTGCCATGCCTGGAACTTTTCGGTATCGGACGTTTCCATGGGAAGAGACATTGTATCTGGTATGGGTGGAGACTATGATAGAAGAAACCAAAATTATTCTACTCAAATGTTTTTTGGAAAGTTATCAGGGTGGATGTGAGAGCAAGACAACAGCTTTCTTTTATGTTCCTCTCATAATAACCAGTCTCACAGTCCACGAAGTGACTCTACCAAGAAGTTGAAAGCGATGAAGCTTACTCGGATGCATGTTCCTGGATCCAGGTTTCTGTAATCCGTTTCCTGTCGTGTTGGTTCTGAAGGGCAACCCCCAAACGCCACCAACAAACGCCACCAACAAAAGTCACAATTGGTGGCGCCAGGGATCAACTGAAGGCGCCCAGATCTTTGCACCACCATCATGTTGGTTGCAACCATGAAGGTCTCCCTTGCTCAAACCTTGCATCTGTTACTCGCGCCTTTCTCGTGCAGGCTGACACGGCATGAAGATAGTGTCAGCACGTTGGGCCGGTATGGCAGGTAACTTAGATATGCGGGCAAGGAAAACTTTGAATTCGCTAACTACCTAATCTGGTACTACCGAGCTAAAACAGAAAACAGAGATCGCAACCTGTATCCAACGAAAGCAAAAGTGCATACAGATAATCGACAAAAGACGATCCCTCAGTTACATGGACATGGTAGTGCAAGGAGCGGAATGTTCGGAAGTGTAGGGAAGACCAGACAAGATAGTTGAGAGTAAAGTGCTCGTTGCAGTAGTGGAAGACCCCGTGGTTGTAATGACTGTACTCTGTGTTGATATTGGGAACAGCGTGCTGGCCAGAATATTGGTCACGGTCGTGGAAACTCCCGTGGAGATAGTACTGAATGTTTGAGTAGAAACTGGAGATACCGTTGCGGCAGGCTGGGAAAGTCCCTTGGATACACTACTCAGGGTTTGGGTGGAAACTGCAGATCCTGTTGCAAGAGATTCGGCTTGGGCCGAGAATATTGTAGAAGTCTTTACATCTGTCACAGTCGTAGAGGAATCGGTGGAGATACTACTAATGGTTAGGGTAGAAATTGCAGAGTCTGTTGCTGTGGGCTCGGACTGGGCTGAGAACAATGTGTTGGTTTTAACATCAGTCACAGTTGTTGATGGTCCTGTGGAGACACTACTCAAAGTCTCAGTAGAAAACGCAGAACTTGACCACATCTGAGGAGCCTCTGTGGATCTGCCAAAAACAGTGCTACTGAAGGTGCTGGTTATAGTTGCCGAAGAGCCTGTTGATGTGGTTACGATCTGTTGAGTGGAGATAGGGACAGACGTGGCAATTCCAGAAGATGGATAAGCAGACAGCGTGTTCTGTGATGGCATTGGAACTGGGCAGGTGATTCGCCCAGATTGAGCTGGACTAATTGTGTCCGCGTTCTCTAGTCCGTTCGAAATGAAGGCCTGTGTACATGATGGTGTAGATTGATCGGCACATTGCCTGGTTCTCATTAGTTGCGAACAGAATGGACCTTGGACAGAGGAATCTTGGTTACCATAGCACATATGCTATTCCGTTTGGAACGTCGGGAGGAACTGTGAATTCGGCCGATTGCGTGCCCATACAAGACAGCCTATCAAGGCTAAAGCGGACTGGCAAAAAGTCGGGGTTGGTAAATGTTAAAGTCCCTACACATCTTTTCCCTTGAGGTGATAGAATGCTAAGCGCCCACCAGTAAGAATGTTATCCGATTGGTGTGACTCGGGCCACTTACTCTGCAGATACCACATCCCCCGGTCGCAGAGAGAGCCTGGGATTTGTCAAGCAGACAAGTGGAGGATGGCCAAGAGCAAAAGCAGTCTTGATGGCCAGCATCAAGCTAAGCGAGAAGATCATAAGCTGCATGGTGTCGTTTAAGGTGGATGGTGTATGTATCTGGAGGAAAATGAAGCTCTCTGGGGTGCAGAGGCGCTTATTTATAGAAGCAAGCGCTATCAGGCGCGTGGTAGCACATCATCAAAGACACGGTTCGAGGAGCAGCGATCACACCTACATAAACCTGGTTCCTGTTTCCCGAATCGTGTATTCTAGATCCCGATCGAGGAAGTGCAGCAAAGAAGCTCTTCATTCGGATTATTAGAAGGCGAATATGTCCTCCTTTTCCTTCCATCCCAAGCTCAATTCATACAGAAACCTGACCTCAGAAAGCCGCTCACACTACATTGCCCATTGCCGCCATGAATCACAGTCAATCGAGACGATACCAGCCTACGATGGACCAAGGCCAACCAATTGTCACAGGCTATGGAGCTCACGTGGCACCACGACCTATTACACCGCCATACCCACTTCATCATCATCCCGTGTCGGAAGACAGAACGTCGAAGATAGCACGTCGTAACCAGCTCATCAACCAAACCAACCAGCTTAACATAGAACTAGAATCGGAAGACCTGGTCGCTGGACGGACTGCTACCCCTTACAATGGCAGACCTTTTGAGTCTCATACTGCTCCACATCAGCCATACGACGCAAGTCCGTACATAGGGAATCCGATGAACTCTATGAACTCGAACCAAGCAGTTGATCCGTTCTACCAGAGTCTCGAGTCGCCGAGTGCACAGGTCCTTGGGGAAGCAACTGTGGAAGGAGACATCCTGCTCGAGCCGAAGCACATAGGACCTCAAACTACAGCAGCCCGCTCATCAGAAGACAGGAACTCCAGCTCTGCAACGCTGGCATCTGAGTGTGGAAGGTATGGCTTTTACCAATGTCTCTCGAGGTGCGGGGCAAGCTGACAGTCACCAGCTCCAGCCGCGATCGCAACAACGAAGAGCATTGCCGGCTTTTCAAAGCACACGAGGAACTTCTGAGGACCATGAAAGAAACGGAGGAGCTTCGCAAGATCGAACTGCTAAGGCTGAATGCGAGGATTGAGGGGCTACAAACAAGTCTTATGTCAGCCTTGCACTCGGGTTTTGCAACATTCGTGCAGTCACAGCTCGGAGAGTTCAACATGTTAAAGGAGGAGATACACAATCTTCCCAACAGGATGACGAGGAATGACAGTAACAAGAGGGCAAGGCTTGCTGGGTGAGAGTTATTTGGGCATGGCGTTCTTGGGAGTGAGCGGGACCATTGTTTTACTTGGATAGCACAAAGAAGTAACGAATAGGATGATTCTGTACATATGGGCTGGTAGATTAATGCAATGCAATGCACGCAGCTTTTTGATATCACACAATGGCCATCAGGGAATATGCGCGCTAGTATCTACATGCGGGTGAAAATACGAAGATAGGGTGGGGTACTCCGTAGGCAGGCCGTGAGATGGGCTATCGGTGTCGGTAAATATATGGCCGATTAAGGCACATACAGAACACTAAAGTCAAAGTACGAAAAGATTATTTCCACCACACACAATGATATCGATCAAATTGAATCTTTAGAATCGCTTTTAAAATAGCAGGTTAATCTCCCTTCAATTTTTTATCTGTCATTTATTAGAGTGTCGTGGGCAAAACACAAAACTCGCGGATCTAGGCATCTCGCCAAAATCGGCCACATATTACTAACACCGATAGATAAGGTACTTTGCGGGTTACCCCGCTTCCTGATAAGAGACTTGCACGGAATAGCATACAGTAGCTTGGAGATAAGACAACTTTAGAATTGCTCTTGAATGTCAGACGCGGCCTGTGTGCCTGCAGCACACCAAGAGATGGTGCGTCTCGCTACCAGCAGTCTGGTTCACTCGCCACATTGCGCTTATTGCGGACAAAGCGCCGTGCGGGGTAATACGATCAGCAGAATTTTCGGCCAATAATCAAGCCACAAAACTACATTCCACCAACATCAACCTCCCCCCCTTCCCCTTCCCCCTCCCTTTCTCTTTCCCGCTCCTCGGCCGCCCCCTCCCGTTGCCAGTCCATCTCCCCTTCCTCCTCCTCATCCGGCTTGTCCGAGTCAAACTCCATTACGTGCTTTGTCGCATGGATCACTTGTTTCTGCCTCGCCTCGGACCTGCTGAAAGTCCTCAGACGGTGCCCAGTCAGAGACGTATCCGCTGTGTGGCGGACAAGTGGGAGAAGCAACTCCGTACCGCTGGTTCCCGTGTGGAGAAATCTGTGCTGCAATTGGTTAGGATCTTCTTCTCGAATCGTCTTCACGAGCGAAGGGGAACTCACATTGAGTAGTACGTCGAGGTCGTCCCCGCCTCCCATACATGCTTCGATGAAGTCAAAAAATCCAGCGCTCAGCTGGTGTTCTATGCTGACCGGGATATCAACCAACTTGGTTCGGACGGTCATCATCTGCTCCCACGGCTCGAAGTCGGCCTGGTCGATTTTAGGAAGTCTTGTAAGCATGTGATAGACAAGGTGTCCGACAGATTGACAATTAAGCAGTCGGTGGTGCCATTCTTGCTTCTCTGGCTCAATTCGTCGTCCGAAGCTTGCTAGGCGAACATGACCATCCGCTGCTGAGATGAAGACATTCGATGCCTTGACGTCGTACCAAATGCCAGCATTCGCAAGCGCTTGCAAGATCTTAATCACCTGGAATGTGTTAACCACTTGATATCAATTTGAGCTAGCTCATATTACCTGCACCACCATCATGGCTGTTTGGGCTTCTGTCAGCGAGGTTGTGCTATCAATGATGTCTGCCAGACAGGTCCCTCCAATCTCAGAACAAACATAAACCCATTCTTTGCGGAAGAACATGTATCTTGGAGGCACAAGATATCCAGTCCATTTCCGTCCCATGCGCAGTAGTTTATAACGCTCGCGAGTCCAAGCTGAATATTGGCAAGACTGAAGTACGAACTTCTCAGATGTTTCTTTGTCTCGCACGGTCCAAGTTGAGCCCCTCACGCCTAGCGAGAACTTTTGACTGTGATCAAAGTCCTCCCAACCTTTACTCACGAATTTCTCATCTTCGTATTCGGGGATTGTCTTAAGTGTTCTCTTGTTGTGTGCCATTTTTGCTTTCTGCCCCAGATAAAAGCTCTGCGGCGATGTGCTTACTTATAAAAGTTCTCCACGCCTCGCGTGCATCCCACAACCAAGATTTTGGTTTCAGGTAACCAGCTTCTGGGATCTCTGTTCCGGTATCAAAATTGGCAAAAAACTTATATGAGTGAGCTCCCCAAAAACGGAGCAATGAGAAGCAATAGTAGCCTAAGTTCCAACATGGCTCCACGTTCACACTCCAGTCTGCCTCTTGAACCTCCTGTTTACTCTCAATTGCAGCATGACAATGACAAACTTCTAGAACGCAACAAGTTTCTCGAGGATGTTATTGAAGTTCTAAGTGTTCAAAACCAGCAGTACCTCACTACCATCAAAAAATATCAAGCCCATGAAAAGGTCATCAGCTCCAAAATCAACCGAGTCCACCGAGCATCTCGAGATTTGAGGGAAACTCGTGAAGAAAGCAGTGTCCACCTCAGAGAGTCAGATGAGAAGATAAGGAGACTTTGGGACCGGTTTTGCGAAAAGAAGAAGATTGAGTTGGGCCCTGATGCCTGTGATCCATGGGATTACTGGAAGAACTTGAAGCTTCGGATTATGACGAAAACCTACCAAGACTTGGTTATCGATGGAGGTGTTTGAGAAGAAAGTTTTGAATAGTATATAACGTCCATCCCTGCGTGCCGGAAAACCCTACGTGCCGAAAAAAATGATAGATATTTGACTTCAAGCATTGTAAAATTAGTGCACAACGCAATATGTTTTATTTATTTTTGTAAGATTTATTCCGTGGTCACTCCCTGGAAAAATTCCGTTTGCGTCATCGCCCTATGACTGATTTGCAAAGAGTCTCCTTTTATAGAGTTCCAGACTTTCTTTACTACAGCAGCACCAACGAGCTTATATCATCTCTTAAACTCATAGAAGGGTCTTGGCCGAGCTTTTTAGCCTTTCTTCTATACGGGAGATCGTCAACAGCCTTGTGGCGGCTGTGGCGTGCAGATTTATACAAGATCGCCATGCGAGTCGGTACTTCCGTACCTTTCGTACGAAAGGTGGTTTCAAGTGGGTCTCGCCCACCCTTGTACGACATTAAGGTTTTCTTCCAATCAACAGTCTGAAATTCTAGAATTTTCTCCATAAGTTTCCTCATATGTTAAGGCAAAATACTTGGGGTGGGGGAGCTTCCGTACCACGGATTAAAGTGAGTGGAGATCTGGGGCAAAATACCGCACGTGCCACATCTACGCCTAAGCTCACTTACGTAATCACTGGACCGAAGCAGTGGAGAGCTGTTGCGTGAAGAAGTTGCTGCCTAAGATTCAAGGCCAGAAGCTCGAACTCCAAAGATTGAAGATAAGTGCAGGATCTTAGGTTTCTATTTCTATCATCCACTCTCCAATTACTTCGGCTCCCTTTCAGCGACAAGATCAAAATCAATCGAAAGCGGTTTCGAATATCCTATCCCTGTGGCTTCCAGAATTCGAGGTTGCGCGACTGGCAGGTCTTGCGCGCTTTTAGTGATGTACGACGATGCTATTGCCGTGAGGTTGCCGCCCAGCTGAGTGCGCCAGCCTCAACACGACGTCTTCTCCAAGCTTCACCTCACTCGATGCTGTGTCAACGGCTTAACAGCTATCAAGAACCCTCCCTCGTGCGATCGAACCTAGCCGAAGAATGCGTTTGCTACACTACAACAGCGATGGCAATTTCAGCCTGACCGAGTTCTTCGACAACGCTATACCCGAGTACGCAATCCTCTCACACAGGTGGGGAACAGAGGAGGCGACGTTTGAAGATCTGCAGAAGGGAATCGGCACGAAGAAGGCTGGCTACGAGAAGATCCGATTCTGCGGAGAACAGGCTAGGGGTGATGGCTTGAAATACTTTTGGGTGGACACATGTTGTATCGACAAATCGAGTAGCGCCGAGCTCGCAGAGGCCCTCAACTCGATGTTTCGCTGGTACAGGGATGCGGCCAGATGCTACGTCTATTTATTGGATGTTTGGGCAGTAAAGCAGAAAGTAGGTGATACATCCACCGAGTGTACTTGGGAATCTGCTTTCCGAGATAGCGAATGGTTTACACGAGGCTGGACCCTTCAAGAGCTCCTTGCACCACGCGCAGTTGAATTCTTCTCTCAACAAGGCAAGCGACTAGGAGACAAGGAAATACTACGGCGTCAGATCCAGGAAGTAACAGGCATTCCAATCTCAGCACTCGAGGGAGCCCCTCTGTCACAGTTCAGTATCGAGGAACGATTGTCGTGGGCAGAAAATCGCCAGACAACACGCCCCGAAGACAAGGCGTACTCACTGTTGGGCATATTTGGCCTTCATTTGCTACCTATCTACGGCGAAGGGAAAGAGCACGCGTTTAGACGGCTTAAAAAGGAGATCCAGAACTCGTTGACAGGTGAACACACGGTAAACTGCTTTATCTTTAGCCATCTGCTGATCACTCTTTGCAAGAAGCCGAGCAGAACCCACCCGACCCTCAGAGTCGAAGCTGCATACAAGACCTACGGATAACAGATCCCCGCGAGGACAAGAAGCGGATCGAGGACACGAAGGGCGGGCTGTTGCGAGACTCTTACCGATGGATCCTCGAACATCCCGATTTTCAACAATGGCGCGACGACAAACGGAGCCGGCTGCTCTGGATCAAAGGTGACCCCGGCAAAGGCAAGACCATGCTCATTTGCGGCATCATCGATGAATTGAGTCCTTTGACGAAGCTGAGAGACGAGGAGGCAACCGCGTTATTGTCGTACTTTTTCTGCCAGGCTACCGATTCGCGCATTAATAATGCGACAGCCGTGCTCCGCGGCCTGATCTACTTGCTCATCGACCAGCAACCATTACTTGTCTCACACGTGCGGGAAAAGTACGATGACGCTGGCAAGGTCCTCTTTGAAGATGCAAACGCATGGGTTGCGTTGTCTGAAATTTTCGTAAGCATTTTGCAGGACCCAAGCTTGAAGAGCATCTACTTGATCATCGATGCGCTCGACGAATGCGAAATGAACCTTTACCAGCTTTTAGATCTCATCAATCGAACTGCCTCAATCTCCCCTCGCGTGAAATGGATTGTGTCGAGCCGCAACCAACCTGACATTGAGTCGCGGCTGAGACTTGACAATACACAAATGAGGCTCAGCCTTGAGCTTAACGAAGAGCATGTTTCTCGGGCCGTCGAGCTGTTTGTCAATTTGAAAGTTTCCCAGCTTCCACTTATTGCGGACGACAGCGCGCTACAAGAGACAGTTCGAGGTCAGATATACACTAAGGCTAGTGGGACATTTCTCTGGGCAGCTCTTGTGCTGAAGGAGCTTGAGTCTGTAGAGAGCTGGGACGTGCTCGATGTGCTTCAGGACATGCCGCCAGATTTAGAACCGCTCTACGATCGGATGTTACGTCAAGTTGAACAGCTGCAGCGTAAAGATCCTGAGTTCTGTCGTCTCGTCCTTTCCACTATAACTCTTGCGTACCGCCCACTCCACCTGCTCGAGGTAGGGGCCCTCTCTGATCTGCCTGAGAAAATCTCTACCAATTTCGACAGTGTTATGAAGGTTATCAACAAATGTGGCTCTTTCCTTGCTGTACGAGCGAACCGCGCTTACTTCATTCATCAATCGGCAAAGGACTTTTTGCTCGAAAAGGCATTAGACAGAGTGTTTCCCTCTGGTAAAGCCAAGGTGAACTATACGATGTTCTTGAGATCGCGCGAGGTTATGTCTAGAACGCTTCGATGCGACATGTACGGATTGTTCGCCCCTGGATTCCCAATTGGGGAGGTCGAGCCGCCTGTCCCAGATCCACTCGCCGCAGTACAATACTCCTGTCTCTATTGGATTGACCATCTACTTGACTGCGACAGAGGACACACTACCGATGAGCTCAAAGATGATGGCTCAGTCCATCAGTTTTTAAGAGCGAGTTATATTCACTGGCTAGAGGCGCTCAGCTTACTGAGAAGCCTGCCAGATGGCATCGTAATGATTGCAAAGCTCGAGAATTGGCTCAAAGTAAGTCATAATACGACTTTTAGAACATCACTAGTGAATGCCCTAACATGATAGGCTGACGAATGTCATGACTTACACGCGTTTATACAT
>MU270724.1:7946-27133 GCA_021432625.1 Leptodontidium sp. 2 PMI_412
AGAATTGTCCTTGGTTTCTAGCTCAGCGCCCTTCTCCAGCAGCAGCTTCACCACCGCCTCGCCTCTCGCTACCGCCCAGAACAGCGGCGTCCAACCAGAATTATCCTTAGTCTCTAGCTCAGCGCCCTTGTCAAGTAATAGCTTCACTATCGCCTTATGCCCTCTCACTGCCGCCCATGATAGTGGCGTCTGACCAGAATTGCCCTTAGTTTCTAGCTCAGCGCCCTTCTCTAACAGCAGCTTTACTACTGCCTCATGCCCTTTCTCTGCTACTAACGACAGCGGCGTCTGACCAGAATTGTCCTTGGTTTCTAGCTTAGCGCCCTTCTCTAGTAGAAGGTTCAATACCGCCTCGTGCTCTCTCGCTGCCGCCCATGACAACGGCGTCCCACCGTTGCTATCCTTGGTTTCTAGCTCAACGCCCTTCTCCAACAATAACTTCACTACCGCCTCGTGCCCGCTCTCTGCTGCCAACGATAGCGGCGTCTGATTATAATAATCCTTGGTCTCCAGCTCAGCGCCCTTGCTAAGTAACAGCTTCACCACCGCCTTATGCCCTCTCCTTGCCGCCCGTGATAGTGGCGCCTGACCAAAATTGTCCTTAGTTTCTAGCTCAGCGCCCTTCTCCAGTAGCAGCTTCACCACCGCCTCATGCCCTCTCGCTGCTGCCCATGACAGCGGCGTCTGACCGTTTCTATCCTTGATTTCTAGCTCAGCGCTCTTCTCTAACAACAGCTTCACTACCGCCTCGTGCCCTCTTTCTATCGCCCATGATAGCGGCGTCTGACCGTTGCTATCCTTCGATTCGACGTCGAGCTTGCCTAAAGCACAGAAAAAGGCAAGGGTTATCTCATCGCCTTGCTCTGCGATATAAGAGAAAACACCTTTTTGCCGCGAGAAAGTGAAGTTGCGGCTAAAGTTAGCGGGTCTATTTTTATTTTCGGAGTATTGTTTGCATAGCTGGTGAAGTAGAGGCTCTTGTGGCTGGATTTCGGCCTGGACTTCTAAAATTGTCTGGACCGCTTTATGACTCCCGGTAGCCAGAGCGGCCAAAATCGGCAGCCCATAGCGCTCATTTTCAACGTCAAAACAGGACTCCGTCTGAGGGTGGATTCGAATAAGGTTGGCCAAATTCTTCTCTGCAAGGATGTAAAGGAGGCTGACTGATTCTGTATATCGTCGAACATGGTGCCTTTCGAGAGTATTGTTGAGGAATATCCATCGTTGAAGGGGGAAATCGGCAAGAAAATTTCCTTGCTCCATTACATTTTGCTGAGCGCCGTCGGCGTGGTGAAGGATGTTAAGAATTGAATACTCGAGAAACGGAAACTTCAAGCTAATAGTCTCCCGCAATTGTGAGGCCTTAGAAGCCTGCGGTAGAGGGTCCGGTATATCGACGTCTTTGTTGATTGAAGCGTTTAGCTGAGCCAGGCAGCAATTCCTCAAAATTTCGTGGCCATGGCCCACGAAGTTGCCGGAACTCCCAGACCACTGGCCCTCGTATTTACCTAGTAAGAAGTCTCGAACAGACTCATGAATGAATTGAACTTCAGAGGCCCTGTTCCTTGTGACTTCCGCCAAGCCCTTGGAAGAACTTCTTACGAAAGTCTTTATCTGCTCCAAATCCACATCTTCTTGGTCCCAAAAACCTGAACACTCTTTGTCGAGACCAAGCTGGACGGCGAAGTAAAGCTCTTGCGGCTTAAGAGGACGAGTTGCAAAGAGGATCCACTTGAGACAAAGCTGCAGCTGTTCGAGGTTCTCTCCATCTCGCATAAGAATCATCTCGAATAAGTCGGTCAGTTTTGGAGGCATATCCTTGAGACGTTCGCGGATCTTAGTAAAAGCGGCGCCATTGCGGTATTCAGAGTTGAGAATATCAACAACCAAGACGACCCAGAGAAAAATCAGAGAAGATTTCTCGAGGATGTCGGACCGAAGTATCTCGACTTTCTTCATCTTGCCTAGCCTGAGTTTCGACTTAATATAATGTTCGATGTCTTTCGTATGCCCGATTTCGTCTTCAAAAGTGACTTCGATGCCCTTCTGGATAACGACAGTCGGATAATGTCGACTAGAGAAGCAAATCTGCAACCGAACCTGCGACCCTTTCGCGTGATCACACAGTTCCTCAAAGAAGAAAACCATACCCGCAGCCTGCTGTTGATCGCACTCATCTAGAGCATCAATGAATATCGTTAACGACCGACTCCCAAGCTTCTGAATAGCATGCTTCAATGTCTGCTTCAACGTTTCCTCACGCCATCCTTCCCGTTGGATAACCCTCGCGCCATCAGCTGTCATCCACTCCAAACTATCTCTTAACTCCTCCGCTTTCGCAAAAAGCTGGTGGAGAAGAGAGCGGTATAAACCCTCCGTAGACTTCTCCTCAAACGTACCCCGCGCGAGAAAGAAGAACGATAGCGTGATTTGCAAAGAATTGCCCTTCGTGTTGAGCTTAGCCTCTTCGAAGAGGAGCTTCATTAGAGTTGACTTCCCGGTGCCGGGATTGCCCTTAATCCAAAGAAAGCCGCCATGAACTGGCTGTTCCGCCAGGTCGTGCCAGGATATAAACTCAGCTTTGGTGAGGAACCAGCGGCAGGTTGTTCCTTGGGCAGCAGCTAGGCTTGTTAGGCGCTCGTCGATTTTAGTGAAGTAGAGTTGGCCAATTAGTGATTGTTTTGTGGTGGCGTCGATACTTGTAACTAGCTCTTTTCCGGTCTCCGGTGAGTTGTCTAATTATTAGCCACTAGTCAGCATTTTCTATTATGAATGATCAACGGCTTTGTACTTACCACCAGGTAGGGAGTACTCAGAGTAAAAGGGCGGTTCTGGATAAAGAAAGTTCGGATCGCGACGGGAAGGAACGGAGGATGACTGGCCGTGTGTAGTCTTTAACCTTTTACTAGAATTGAAAGTAGCCTGTGAGGTAGTCGATAGTTCGTCGGGCTGATGTCTCCTTAGACGTCTGCAAATCTCCTCGTGTAGCCTGCTGAATGCATTCTCTCTCCCTTCGCCATAGATAAGCGGCAGAAAGACACCAAAAATTCCCAATAGAGAATAGGCCATATCTTCTTCATGTTTAGTTTCTCGTTTTGCTACCCATGACACGCGTTCGTCAACGCTGAACTTCGTCGGATCATATCCATGGAGAGCTTCAACTGGAATCCCTGTTTTCTCGTGGATCAGACGCTCCAGGGAAAACTTGTCGCCAAGTCGCTTATAATCAGTGGAGAAGAATTCGACTGATGAAGGAGCAAGAAGCTCTTGAAGCGTCCAGCCTCGAGTAAACCATTTAGCCGTTCGGAAAGCTGATTCGAAGTCGATTTTGGAGTGACTCTCGACTTCATCATCCGGCATCGAAACATCAGACAGATAAACGTAACACTTTGCCGCATTCTTATACCATCGAAACATAGAGTTGATAGACTTTTGAAGCTCAGCCGCGTCGGACTTTTTGATACAGCAAGTGTCTACCCAGAAATATCGAAGGCCATCGCGGTGAGCCTGTTCTCCACAGAACTGAATCTTCTGATACCCAGCCTTAGACTTCCCAGAACGTGCCGTCAAGTCTTGGAAGGTAACCTCTTCATCATCCTCCCCCCAGGTATGCGAGAGTATTGCATAAGCAGGGAGATTGTTAACAAGATCCTTCGTCAAGCTGAATTCACCATTACTGTCGCGCTCTAGAAGACGCATTTTGGAGCGCAGATGATACCGTGAAAAACACTAGACGAAGAATAGTTCAGACGAAACTGTCCAGAGTGAGATCCGTACGGCGTGCAAGAAGGTCGACAAATGTGAGAGCGCTGGGAGATGCTGTGCAGTAGAAATTGAGCTCTTGAACAGAAGTCATGTTGGTGAGGCTGAGCTCTTGCGCCCGAAAGGTTTCACCGACCAAACGCCAAACCACTCAACTACCCAAAAGCAGATTTGACCACAACAATAGCACCAAATGATAAAAGTAAGTTAAAATTCGTGGTCTGTGAGTCTGTTATAGTAATCTTGGAAGTTTTTAGAACTTTCTAAGCTCTTTGAAAATACCTAAAAGTTTTGGAGTTCGGACAGGGGTGGGCGTTCTGTGGCTTGAGTGTGGCGTAGCAATGTGGCTGTGGCTAATGTTTCTCTGCTGTGGGCATCCCATAATATTAAGTTTATTAATCTTAATAAAATAAAGGAAAGCGTAAAAGTTTTATTATTATAATTTAACATAAATAAAGATAAAACTTAATAGAAAAACAAAAGAGAAGACGGAGATGCTGGCACATCTCCTTGTTTTCTTCGTCACATGATTGTTTTGGCCTCAGGCTCTTCTTGTCCTTTGTGTGTATCGGCGGAACCAAGCTCCGTGTTATTTTTCAGTGGGGAGTCACGCCCTTGATTACTCATTCCTCGAAACTGGGCCGGAGCAGCTTCTGTTAGTTGATTGGTGAGGGACCCTTCATAATCCCTACACAGCTCTACCAAATCATGCTCGAACAATCAAATCGCTAAGATAACCGCCTTTTGCCGAGGATGCGACATTATCTCAAACTCGGCCGCCTTCGTGCGTCCAAACCTCACCCCTCACCCCTCACCAAAACACTTATCACCACACTTTATCTCCATTGCTTGTTCATCATGAAGCTGCGATCTACACGAGTCTGTAAGCCTCGTGCTCCTCTGCAGCTGCAGTCGAATTCAAATCAAACAATCTCAGGTACGTTACAGCACGATAGTTTATTCGTTGATCACTGAAGGTACTGACATTGAGTCTAGGACCACGCAGACGAAGCTCCTGCCTGCAATCAAGGCAGCGCTCTGTATCAACACCTCACATCCTAGGGTCCCAAAGCCCTCTCGAGCAACGACCAACAGATCCTCCGCCTTCACAGCTTGTTAGAGCGACCTCATATACGCATGTGCCAACTTCGACCCCTATCGAAGTGTCGGCGCCGGTACCTTCAAGAACATAGTTTCAAGGTTAGTAGTTGCTGCTGTTTTCAACAAGCAGTGTGCTAATACATATTGATATTTTAGAATATCCCTGTCCACCTCCACCTCATAACCACCAGACTCGGAAACGGAGATCCGACAGATCTGTCGAGAACGGTGCTGAAAGACCTCCAAAACGTGCTCGTCTGACGGAGAAAAACTTGAAAGCGTTTTAAAAAATGGGAGGACGACAAAGGAAATCTGCTGGGAAGAAGTCTACTGGACAATCGTCTTCAATAACCACAACCACTGACAAGGATTTCGGCACAAAACTGCAATAAAGTAAAGTTGTTTATACTAGCTTCGACGCACAAGCTCCAGATGACGTCGCCAAAGCCAGAAAACTACTTGACCGACTACGAGAGTCAGAGCCACCCGACAGATTGGATTACAAAGAATATCTTGTACTCACTGAGGATTACGAGAATGAGCTTGGCATAGAGATTTCCGCTTACCTACTCCTTGTAAAACGGACGAAAGAGCAGGGGATTTCAGGTTATTTCCAAAGACCCAATCATGCTTGGTCGGCAGTTGACAACCATCTTACTACGGGCCTCAGTGAGACACAACCAGATATTGTTGAGTCTTACCGTAAGACTGACTACCCTCCAACCGCGGTCGAAGCACTTTCTGGAGACCTTGCTCCTTCATATAATGAGGCGATGCCTGCTTATGCTGTTGAATTCAAGAGTACCAACGGCGATATGAAGGAAGCAAAATTACAATGTGCATATGATGGAGCACTTATGACTGCGGGAGCATATGCTATGCATATACATATTGGCAAGCCCGATGACAATTTCTACGGTAGAACTCAGGCTCCCACAGTCGCATTCAATGGTGAGACACTTAACTTCTACGCCCATCACGCGGCGCAGATCCCTGCATCGTCGCACCCAGTAACTTGTGAAGCATCTGGTAGGGGAGTCGACAGAAGTGCAGGGGCAGCCAATGAAACCGCAGCTACTATTGAATATCATCAATATCTCCTCAATTGCGACAATCTTCGCGTTTCATTCGAATCTTTCCAAACCGCATACAGGCACACTAGAAATGCTCAAGACATTGGTTACAAGTGGGCAGCTGAAAGGAAAGATGCATTGTGGGCATACACGAATGGAGACAATACACAAACTTCGCCAGATGTTACAACATCTGCGCAGCAACTGCCGACCGATTCCTTGGTTTCCATGTCTTCAGGTACACCAAATGGCTACGGCGCCTATGACGACGGGGTTCCAATACCTGCGCAGCAACGGACCGATGCCTTGATTCCTGTCTCAGGCCCACTGGGCGGCTATAACTATGATGCCTCTGACGATGACGTGGACCCAACTGACCAACTACTTAGAGAGTCCTGGATAGATAATAGACGCGCTTCGCCTAATACTCAAACATACAATCCGATAACTCCACCGCAATCGTCGAAGGATGTTTCGGTTCCACTTGAGTCATAGTAGCTGTCGGTACTAACTGTTATAGGGCCTAGGGAAAATGTTGACTTGAATGCGCGTAGTCATAGGAAGACTCGGTCCCGAACACGTCACGCTGTTGCTCTCGAAGAGCCAAGGGAGGTTGATAAAACTAAGCTGCGAAAGACTCGCACAAAGCATTACGTCTCTTGACAGAGTCTATAAAGCACTTCGCCTGCGTTTTACGGTCGGAGAAATTTGCTGAGCGCCTGCTTCCACAATCGGGCGCCAGCTTTTCATTTGCGTTCTCTACATCTGCAGTTTTCTTGGCTCCGTTAACCTCATCATGATACCGCTCGTAAGCTTCACTAATCATCCGTCTCCCGTTATCACGATTATCGGCTTGCGCACCCTTAAGTCGCTGGAATGATCAAGCATCTGGAAGCTGCTCTTTTATAAGTGCATATTAAGGGTAGTATTCGACAATTCTTCCCTGTAATAGGGGTTATTAATTCTGGCTAAAGACAGAGAACCCTCCTAACATAAGATTTCAGAAAATTCAGTTTCATGCCAAATATTCTCAGCCAAGTTCAGTTCTCATGTGCAAGTCGTGCTTAATCAATACAAACAGCTCTAATATATGTAATCGTCGAAGGTGGAGAGAGGGTCTGAAGTAGAGGAGAGGAACAGGGTTCCGGGGTTTTCAGCTTCTTCAGTTTCGCATTTTCCCCTTTCGAATGATATGGCTATAGCAGAGCAACTTCCTCTCCGTGTTCTATTTGTGGTAATGTGTCGTGCGTCGAGATCGAGTGGCTGGTCGTTGTTATTAACTTGAACTTTTCGTAGGCTTCGTGTTAATTGAAGTTTCTCGGTCAATGGTGAAACGTACTGCGAATTGTGTTGTGTAATGGTACTGATTGTATCAAATAATATTAGATGCCTATGTACTATAGTCTTCCGTACAGCAAAATATTTGCAGGAATCTCGTGAATATTGCGGTGGCTTTTATAGTACTTGCTTGTGGAAGTAACAGGTGTCGCTCCACCTCGGTCAGAACTCGCATCACATTAGACCAGATCACCTCATGGGGATAAATTATAGCCCAAAAGGCAAGTTCACAACATCGAATATTCCAAATAGACCGCAATGCTTTCCAAACCACACTCCAATTTACAAAATTGATCCCCATAAGCTGCCGTGAATAAGCTCAAAGGCTTCCCAAATCCGATTTTCATACGATTAGCTAGATGCTGGAGCAATGCGGAACCAGCCGTCCTCATTCCGATATCCCAGAGGCCAAACGATTGCGGAGAAATGCACGGGTGCTTCCTGAACACCACGCCAATACACTGTCCCATCGATCTATCATCTTCGTTTGAAAGCTTTATGAAGAAATCCAACCAAATCCTACTTGATGTGACGGAGCACTCTTTCATTTCATACGAGTCAATACTTGAGGCTGCAGGGCTGAAGTCGGGCGCTTTCCCATTTATGTTTGTCTATCACGAGGACAATCCTTTGCAGGCAAAGACTTTCAAGGACGCCAGCAGCGTTGTTCGAAGCCTCTCGAGCAACGTCAAAGCCAAATTCCCGTTAACTTTCTCTGTCACAGTTAAGCAGAGGGAATACGATCATGTGTTGGAGCTGAACATCGACTACAATGCTAGCCAGGTCTCTGCCGCGGTGGTCCAAAGCTTGTGTGCTCATTACATGGTTCTTCTCGTTTCCGCTTCCGAAGCCAGCAAGGACGTAATTGTTGGAGCACTGGACATCGTCACAGAAGAAGAACGTCATTTGTAAAAACATTTCCAAGAACAAGAGCCACGAACAGGCGACTTTACGCACGTCTTGGATCTGATCGAGCATCGTGTCCAGGAGGATCCAGCGAATATTGCATGCTGGTTCGAAGGAGGCGTCGAAACCACGTATCTAGATTTATGGGCATTGGTTGAGTGTGTTTGCGAGGTATTATCGCCCTATTACTCCCAAACGAATGCTCGGGTTGCGATATTCATGCACGTTGGAGTTGAAAGAATTGCCTCCGTCTTGGGTGTACTGAAGTCGGGTTTTGCATACGTGCCTTTGGATACCGAATGGCCGCCTCTTCGGATCACTGCTATTGTGGAAGATTCAGCACCAGAATTCATCTTAGTGTCATCGAATGCACCCAAAAAGCTCCCATTTACCCAAAACGGTACTCCGGTCATTTTTGTTTTCGCCATCTTTGAATGGTCAAAGCAATCCCAAGCCAATAGAAGCTCCAAGCATAAACAGCTCAGACCTTGCGTATATTATGTATACGAGTGGATCAACGGGGATTCCGAAAGGAGTGCAAGTAGAGCACCGCGCTTTGGTCAACTCCATAAAGGAGCATTGCCGCATTTATGCTCTTTCTGCCAGTAGCAGACCTCTCCAGCTCGTCCCATGGACGTTTGATGTGTCTGTTGCTGATATCTTCGGGGCAGAATCAGACCTTCAGTCTCCTTTGCAAGGGAGTTGGAAGATGGAGATAAACAATAACCTAAGTTTTATTTTAACAGTTCGTCTCTTCTGCTCGACAGTACATGCCACACCACCCACAAGTTCCATAGCTTCTCAGAGCCTCCAGTGACTGAGGCGGCTCGCTTGTGTAGATAGCCCTCCATCTGCATGAACTAGCACATAAACTCTTCATCGCGGAAATACACGCCTCCCATATGACATGGACTGCGGCATTTGCCCACAAGCGGCAAACCTGGCGTCGTCCGCAATTCCTATGGTGATGTTCCCTCATATGCTCGCTTCGCCCTTAATGCAGCCGAAGTATTTGCAAACAGTGATGTGTTTCTGCGTTATATCTCATCATGTTCAGTCTACGAGATATTGTGAGCTCGGAAAGTACCAGCCATGTCAATATTAGTTTTTAACCCATCTATTTGTGGCTGTTGATAGTGGCGCCTTGGTCTGAGTAGGTAACAAACGAGTTGTTAGTACGGATGGATGCACCAACCAGTGTGACAGCCTGGTTGGCTACAGGATTTTTGACTTGGTCTGTTGAGCTCCGGGACGGAGATGCTTGAGTCAAGATTCTTGGCCTGGCTACATGTGCTGTATTACCTTCAAAATGGCCCGGACTGGAACTTTATGTTTGACCCGGGTCTCAAGGCAACCAAAGGGTTAGTTTAGGCCACAGAGGTCCATGACTAAAATATATATAGATTGTGGATCGGAAGCCGGAACTTGGGTATTCAGACGAACGAGTGGGGAAGATCCCGGGTTTTCGCGTGCGAGTGCGTTGACACACAACATATGCTATGATGCTATGCTGTGTGGAAATATATTCGACTTGGTGTATGCGAGATGGGACAAGAATAGGCATATATGACGTATGTATGTTACTTAATTTTCCTTCGCCGTGACGATGAAATAAAATGCAACGTGCATTTTGGAGAGCTTTTGCCGCTTCAGCCCCTGGGATTTTTTGGCCACTTAATCCTTCCGGATGTCAAGCGAGAGGTCACGACACACCACCTACCTACACATACGCCCCGCCCCATCGGTTAATCTTTGAATTATAAAAAAGTCACCCTAGAAAACAGGAAAAAAGAATATGCCAAAGGCAAAAGCCAATCTGCCCGAGGGCACTCTATTTACGGCGTTATGACCGAAGTCTCTTGAATGCGTTCTTTTCGGCAAAGCAGGCCAAAGAGGACAGACTTACAAGCTTACTAAAGAACGGCTACAATTTGTCTTATTTGGATTGAAGGGGGACATACGGATGTCGGGGCAGGGGCAGGGGCGGCCGGCATCCCGTAAGCGAAGATGTGCAAAATCAAAATGAGGCATGGCCCGGCTTTATCGCATAAAACTGGACGATGTATTGAACTAGGAAATCATAATAGAGGACAAATATCGTAAGATGTCATGCGTCGAGAGCATTCGCCTCCTCCGGCATAACTGGCGCTCCCTCATTAATACCTCTAGTATCGGGTGTCTGTAAAAAGCAGACTTTATTACCGCTTCTATGTCGTGTCGTTGTAAGTAGGATTTACATTAGAAGAGACACCGATTATTTAGGTTCAGGAAATTAATATTAGGGTACATTTATATATATGTACATGAGAAGGAGGGTAAAAATAATGAGTAATACTATGTATAGTCAAGAAGGGGCTTTGTTACTCGAGGCGTGAAATAATCGATATCTTATTTAAAAGGTCGAGTTAAGTAAGGTAAAAGCCGTAAATAATACCCGATAATTATATTATTTTATCTCATTAACAAAGAAAAGACTACTAATAGATTACACGATTATTAACGCTGCGCTAGGGAAAGCGGTAATAATAATAAATAAAACCTAAAAAGGGAGGTTAAGTGTTATTATAATAAGGCTATTATTATTAATATTAATAATACTACTAAGTAAACAAAACTTTAAGAGTAAGTTCTTAACGAAAGGAAAAGTATTAAAAAGGGTTTATTTAAGAAGCAGGCTTAATAATATATAAGATAAGAACGAGGATATAATTATAATCGAATATAATTAGAGACTAAGAAAGTTATATGTGCTTTTAATATAAGTATTAAAGTTAATTATAACGAATTTACTACTTAGTTCTTAATAAAGTATAAATAAATAATAAATTACGGCGAAGAAAGTATAAAAATCTTATAATATAACGTTATAAAATCAAAGGACGTAATTATAGTAATATTATTACGCGACTTAAGGATTTAAGAGTACGATATTTTAGCTCTTTAAGAATTATAAAGGAACCCCTTTATCTCCATAACCCACAACTTAATTATATACTCTTTTTATTTTTATTTCCTTAACGATAATAAAGAAGTATTAGCGAGAGTTTACTTTTTTATTAATAAGAGAATAAACCTAAATAAGTAAAGATTTATAAAATATAAACGAGACTTATATATATTAGAAATTATTATAAATACCTTACTTATAAAAGTAATAATAAAGTTATATATATATAACGTATATAACCCCTTAAGATTATTAAATTATAAAACGAGTTGTTTATTCTACCTTAAAATAGTACATTTTATTTATTAAGAAAATGAATAAATTATCTTAAGTAATTTTAACTTATATTACGAATTTTAAAGCAGCTTAATGATACGAGAAAAAGACTTAAAATTAAACGACTTAATAAATATCTTAAAGGAATATTAATTAAGCAGCCTCTTACCCGAGGATACAATTAGGTACGATAATAATAATACATAAACCTGCATCGACCTCTATTACGGTACACAAGATCTAGTAAATAAGGTTATTAAATGCGAAGTAAACTACGAGATAGACCACAATTTAGACTATCTTTTAATTATAATAATTCTAGATCGCCAAATAATACAAATATAATAAGTAAAAATACATAATTAGTCTAGTATTAATAAAAAGGAATTCTAAAAAAGCCTTATACGAGAGTTACTTATAACCTGTTGTCCTAAGTTAAGGCACGCCTTAAATAAATATATTATAAAGGTAATAAAAGCGATATAATTAGTTATAAAACACGCTACGCCCTTAAAAAGATAACCCCTAAGAGCGAGAGCTAAGTAAACTTTTAAAAGTAAAGAAACGTAAGTCGAGGCGCGAAGACTTAAGCGCTAGAACGCCCGACTTTATATAAACGAGAGTTAAGAGGCCTACCGCGTAGCTTGAAACTAGAAAGGAAGAGCGATCTGCAAGGCCTTACTTCAAGGCTACCGAAACTAAGCCGAAAGCACTATGAAGAGCCTAAAGAGTATATAGAAGCTGGCAAGGTGGGCAAAAAACCAAGGGGAAGTAGCGATAATAACAACCTTGATATTAAAAGACCTAATAACAAACACCGAGAACGTGAAGTTATAAGATAAGGCACGACTTTTACAAATAATCTTTTTCCCGATACCCTCAGAACCTAATCTCTAGGATATTTAGAGAGTTAAATACCAAGATTAAATCCTATTTTCGGATATTACAAAAAAGGAGGTACTCTAAGTTATTGCCTTCACGCCCCTAAAGAAAGCCTTTAGATTAGATAGTATTATAAATAAAGTCCTCATATTATCGCTGCCTAGGTAGCTCTGTATCTTACAAGGATATATAACTAAAGCCTACAATTAGAGTACTGCCTAGTATACTTCCGATAATCTATTATTATCGTCCTTAAGAAGTTAAGCAAGGATAATTATACTATGCTTAAGTCGTATCGTTTAATAGCCCTATTAAATATAATTAGTAAACTTATAAACTCGATTATTACGAGAAGAATTAGTTACGTAACTAAGGTATATTAACTATTACTAAGTACATATATTAAAGGACGTAAGGGAAGATCGGTAGATTATATATTACATATTATTATTAAGAAGATATACGAGGCTTAGAATTTGCCCGAGCTATAAGTAATAAGCCTCCTTTTACTAGACGTCTCGGGGGCTTTCGATAACGTCTCGTATACTAAATTACTTTATAATTTACGTAAACACAAGATAAAAAAAATAAAAATTAAATAGATTATTAGTTTCTTAGTAGATAAAAACATAATTATTAGTTTCGATATGTTTAAGTTAAAGGTATACTAAACGACTATTAATATTCCTTAAGAATCACCGCTATCGCTTATTTTGTACTTGTATTATAACGCTAACTTAATAAAGACTTGCAACTAAAAGCCTAATACCCTTGTTATAAGCTGTATTAATAATATTGTAATTTTATAGTAGGAAAGCTTAATTAAAGAGACCTGTAATAAAATAGAGAAGGCTATATAACGAGCGATGATTTGGGTGAAGAAGTATACATCTGTATTCGCCTTAAGCAAGTTCTAGCTTACTTACTATATAAGGAAGTGTTAAGTAGTAAATGTCGATTACTATATATAAATAAAATAAATGATTATACTCTTATTTAAAAGTAATAAACACCTTAGGGTTACGCTCGATACAGCGCTAAACTAGAAATAGTATATCTAAAACCTAAAGATAAAGTCCTCGAAGTCTATTAGCTGTACTAGTAAGTTTGGCTGGTTTTACTTAGGGAGTACGAGTTACCAAACTTAAGAAGATTTACTAAGTAGTTATTATCTCCTAAATAATATAATTACTTTGTATAATTTATTGCTTATAAGCGTAGAAAAGGTTATATAAAACAAATTATTAATTCTCTTAAAACACTTTAAGCGAAGGCGAGTAGAATTATTAAAGGCGCATATAAAGTAATATTAGGCCTAGCCTTAAATATAAAGCTTTACCTTCTTTTTTTAAATAATAGATTTAGAAGATAAGCGCCGAGATTATTAGTAGGATTTTCTCCTCGGATAAAATACTAACCTTAGTAGACTTCTAACTCCTTTAGACTACGAGGAGCCGATAGAAAAAGGAACTATACTTAAGCCTTCTAAAACAAACGTATAGGCGTTTTCGTTAGTGTCGCGGAGCGTTGATTGAGGACTATGAAATTATCTTATCGTTTTTTATACTATTATAATAACAAGTACTAATTATAAGGATAGTATTATACGCCGAAATGGCTAGAACATAATATAAGGAGTTCCTTAAGTACTCTTCGAATAGCCTCTTCGTTTATACTAACGGTAGCGGAATTAATAATTATATAAGAGCTGTAATAGTATTACTCCTAATTAGATATATAAAACTAGCGTATATAAGGGATAGTAAAACCTTAATCGTATATATCGTAGAACTATAAGGTATTTAGCTAGCTCTTTAAATTACAAACGAAGATATAAAGAGAGGAAATAAGAAAAATAAGCTAATTATCTTTATAAATAACTAAGTAATTATTTAAATATTTCAGAAACTAATTAGTAGATTAGGTGCGTATATCGTAGCTAACGCGATACAACTCATAGATAAGCTTTAAGGAGAGCGAAAGATACGAGTCGAGATAAGGTGAGTACTAGCATATACCGGCATTTAGGGAAACGAAGCCGTAAATAGAGCGGCTAAGAGAGTAGCTAAACAAAATACAAGAGCTAACTAGGGAAACGAGAACGCTATATAGACAAGGATATATCATTTATAAGTAATCTTAAAGACCTAAGTCAAGAGGTAAATAAGAGCTAAATAAATAATTAGAAAGTAGAAACGAGAGAAAGAATTATATTTGAGTATACCTCGTAGCTATTACATACGATCCTGCGACTATATTATAAACTAAAGAAGTAGTAAAGTGCTCTACTTATTTAGATGCGCACAAAGAAAATTGGGCTAAGAGACTTCCTTAGAAGAGAAGAGTGCTGGAAGTCGACGGCCTCGAATACGATTGCGGCAAAGAACGGTAAACTATAGACTATATCTTGTTAAGGTGTCGGATATATAACCACGTGCGGCGAAGGGTATTTGAAATAGGAGGACGAATAAACTTCAGGGCAATCTTAAACGAGCTAGGACTAATCACAAAGGTAATTAGATTTATGAAATAGACCCGTCTCCTTGGGCAGTTTCGGAGTTGCAATGTAAAGCAAAGAGACGAAGGGGAGCGCTGGGGAAAGACTAAAAGTACGGGAACATGAGATGGTTAGTAGAAGCGGCAGCTAAAGAGCCTAATGTATTATCAAAGGATAAAGCAAAGCACTCCTACTTAACGGCTATATAAATAGTCGTAAATAAGAGCTAAACTGTCCAGTGGAAAAGGTTGCTAGTTATTATAAAGTAATAAAGTGAAGTGCGAATTACCAAATGCGGTAACGCGCACTTCGGCAACTGGCTGCTCCGAAGCTGGACCATGCCGGCAGAGCGGTCCCTACGGCGGATCGCTAGAACCGAGTATGAATAAATGAATGAATAAATGCCAATCAAGTCTATGTGACTACGCCCTAACCTGCTTTAAATGGGACTCCCAATCTTTGCCGACAAACATGTCGCATGGGGCCAAAATACGACGCCGTAAACATGAACCCGATGACTTTTAAGAGCGCGATCACAGTCACTTGATTCGACGTCCTAGAGACAAAGAGTCGCGTTATTTGAGGCGAACGCCATTAGTATAGTTGTCGAACTTTGAAACCCATTTAGAACCATACTGTGTGACGGAAGAATCATCAATTGTATCAATTAGTCAACTTGAGGCTTGAAATCACATCATGAGAAGCCAGCAGCAGCAATTCTCTCTTTATGGCTCCATAATCGCTCAACTTTCTCTCATTGCTTCAAGCCCTCAGGCTTCTCTATCTTTCTCATACACGGTTTCCGATTTCTTTCACCCCAGATGTCTGCCAAAGCAGGGAACCCACAACAAATCTTTTCAATTTTTTCGCAAAAAGCCAACGAAAGCTCTTCTCAAAAGGAAATGCTTCAGGAAACGAAGAAACGTAATAAGGCTGTCAAGGCGGTAGAGAATTGTTTTTGGAATAAAACGCAGAAGGAAAAGAAAAACCACTCTAAGGCGCCGGAACTTTACTTCACGTAACCCTTGCAACCTGTTTATTGGTAAGGCTTGAGCAAAAGCGGTTCTGATCCATCTTCAAGTCAGCTTCAATTCTCGAGATTTAGGGTATAGTTTCATGAGACATACCGCACGGGTAGAATATCTTCCTCTCTGCACTTGAATATAACTTGGGCCATGAGAATGTGGTAAGCACTCTTCGGCTCACCTGGCCCGGCTTTTTGTGTCCCAGCCTGAGATTTGTCGCTCAGCATCACAGCAGTTTTGTTTTTCCTATCTTCGAGTCTCCAATGTCCAGGCTGCGTAAGCCGGTCAAGCTCTCGCAACGAACGAGCATGCAAAACTTCCTCAGAGCAGTCGTCCATATCTTCCAGTATCCTAGTAGTCCACATATCTGGCTGCATATTATGGTTGAATTGGACTGCGAAGAACAGTCCGACAAACCTACTACCAAACCACGGGATAGTGGGAGGCTCAAACATGAGGATGCCGTGGGCAAGATCTTTACTTTCTCTTCGCAAAGCGAGCTCAAAGACAGGACTGTGATTTTGCGTGCTCCAGGGAGTCTCATCATACGACCTTCGAAGTGATGGCCAACCCCTATGGACTTGATAACCCTGCTTTCCAATAGGAAACGCCAGGAGAATTCCCGTGACACCCACATTGAAGCGACTGAATTTGCGTTCAAGAAAGAGGCCACCCCGATTGAACATTTCAATGGAGACACTCCTTGTCTTTGACGTGTACCAAATATCCTCAAATCGGGGCATGAAAATTGTTGTCGCAGGAAAGGAAGTTCGGTAATAGATGTTGCCATCGGGCTTCAATGGGATCCAGACATCTCTAGAAGTTTGTTTTCCCTTGTCTACGCTCCTGTACGTGTTGCATAGTTCCTTTTGAGAGCAGTCTAGAACCGCAAAAACAAGGTCCGATTCAAGCGTTTCGACGATGCGAAGAACAAGTGTGAGGCCCCGGTTTGTCACGCCGGGAAGAGTTCCGGCACTTTCATGATCAATGCTTTTGGTGGTCCTCTCGATCGAGGAGCAGTTGATGAATCCAGACGGGCTGTTAGACATAGCGAGGTACTTGTACGCAGATATCTGGACATCTCCCACCACGAACATCTTTGTGTCATCCTTGGAATGCATGTTCCCGGCCAGGATACTCTGGTCTGTAGACCTCTTCATGATCTCCTCCTGCAGCCGGAAAAATGCATTTTCCCCTTCGCCATACAGTAATGACATTTTGATACCAAAGATACCGAGGAGACAATACGCCATATCTTCTATCCGCGTGGTCGTGCGTTTCGATGCCCATGACATTTTTTGCGCAATGGCGTATGACCGATGAAATCTGTCATAGCTAGACAGTGGGATAGAAGTAATCGCGTATAGCAACTCTACCAATTCCTCCCTTTCCCCAATTCGTGTCCATTGGCGTGAATAGAAAATTACCTCGGCGGGAGCAAGCAATTCCTGCAAAGTCCACCCTCTTGTAAACCACCTGCTACAACGAAAGCTGCTTCCGCATTCAGCGCACTCCTCCAAAGTAGCTGGAGGAACATCGGATAAAAATGCGTAGCACACTATAGCATCACGGTACCACTCATACATCATATTGATTGTTTCTGACAGCTCCACCGAGTTTGTCTTGTCGATACAGACAGTATCGGCCCAGATCCACTCATAGCCTTCAGCTCGTGCTATCTCACAAGCACTGCTAATCTTGATATATCCAGCTTTAGATTTCAGCTGCGAGATTTCTTCAGGTACCTCCACCCATCCCCAGCGGGGAGGGTTTTGGTGCTGTACATAGAGCCAATCTTGGTAGGTGACTTCTTCGGATCCCCAGGTGTGCGAGAGTATGGCGTAGATTGGGATGTTGTCGCCAAGATACTCCGAGAAGTTGTAAGTTTGGGTGTTAATGAGACGCATCTGAAGCGTTCAGTTTCGGACGCGTTATTATGCCACGCGTAAGACCTTTGCATTGTCTGCAATAATACATTTGTCCTCTGAAGCCCGTCACAAGAAATGACAACACATTACGGCAAACCATGTCCACTTAGCGCGCTCCTGACCACCGTAGTTACCGTTGTTTAGAACAACCAAATGTGCCAAAATAATATTATTCTCTCTTCCTTTAATCTTTTTTTTTAAAAAATCTTTAATAATTTTTTAATTTAGAGATTAATACTATTCGGGAACCGGAGTTATTTTGCTAAAAAAATCTATCTCTTTAGGGCCTATAAAATGTAATTACGTATTATTTAAAGCTAAGTATTATCCTTTCGTCCGCTGAGACATTGCCCAGCGCTAGCAGGGGGAGGCGAGCGCGGCATGCAGGAGGGGAAATGCATTATTTTATGTACCTTTGCATACAAATTCCCTAGTAAGGTACTTTATGCTGATGAAATCTACTCTAACATTCCCCCTCTTGACATAAAGGTGCAGTACAGAAAATGCATCCTTTATATGACTTGGAGGTTTCTGTATTGAATTTCCCAACACTTTTTGACGCTTCCCTTCATACGAGCACCATATACAAACACTACGTTTAGGTAGTTTCCCCCAAAAGTGTATATGTTGTAGGTCGGAATTAAAAAGCCGCTTTCTCCCTAATTCAGCATATAATTAAGTCAACTACTAGTATAAGGAACGAAGTTGAGGAAGTTGAGAAGATGTTGCGCGATTCTATATTCTATATGTTAATAAGTAATAAGGAAAAAGCAGTTGTGTATGCGGCTATGGCATATAACTTTAAAGGCACTAACCATTAGTATTACTGTAAAAACGGCCACTTATTCACGATTAGAGAATATAGTATATTAATAGAAATCTCTCAATACCTATAATGTAGTTCTTTAATTAGTAGAAATAATCATCGGGCTATTAGTAGTATTAGACTCGCGACGGACTTGGAGCGTTAATTCGGCGGTGTTAGAATTTGATATTAGAGACATAAAGAAGAAGAGCGATAATAACGATAAAGATAAATACGAGAACGGTGTTAAGACTAGAATTATATTACTTTAGATGTTATATATATTTTTTTTTAATAAAGGCAATTAACAACGTCAACAGAATATACTTGAACTTTCTAGAATATGTGAGGGATAGTAGAAGTCACCTTCCCCAAGCCCCTTTTTATCAAAATTATAAAAAATATAAGTAAGAGAAGCATTATTCGAGTATGTCGAGATCTGGATGCTTCAAGAAAGTGTTACGACCTACGATGCGCCTCGTATTCTGACCGACATAGGCTCGTAGCATCGCTGGCTATGCGACGGCGCTAAGCCCAATAGGGAAGACTAGGAGGCGAGCCTGCGACATATTGACGTGAATGGCACTCAACTACGCTAGGCCCCATTAAGAGGGCCCTTCATGTATTTATACTCGAGCTCCCTCTTA
>MU270725.1:0-26765 GCA_021432625.1 Leptodontidium sp. 2 PMI_412
CTTCTGTAAGGACTTTCTATTCTCTACCTCTCTGAGTGCACAGCTGATGTCGTACTCGGTGTATTGAGGCTTCATTATGACAAGAATGCAAATTCTGAATTTCAGAAGAATTGATTAAAGAATAAAGAAGTTATTAATTATTAAAGTGGGAGGGTGTAAATGGCGGTGAGTTAAGCGAGGTGGCCGGAAACCAGGGGTGGCCGGAAAGGGGGGGGGGGGGACTTAATGCATTTCCGACCAAGCTCTGGAGATAACACCGAGGGTTCTTGTGCTTCTTCAAGATGAAGTTGAGGAACGAACGTCGATCTCGCAGATCTGTCAGCCGGGAATGGAGTGTCTTCTCGGGTTGGGAGATGCGTAGAAGTATCGTCGAATCTTTCGCTGTCGATACTGTCAAGGAACTGAGGAGAATTCAAGGGACCGTCTGTACTCTCATCGTTTTTGCCATCTTCTCCAGCCTCATGCTCTTCAATTGTCCTCAACCCCTTGTCCTTCTCTTCGGTGTGGTTCTTGGTCAAGTTGGTGGATCCAAGATTGTGCTGATCGGTACCATCATCCACCGCTCCCACTCCTGGATTTGAATATGCACTAGGTGCTTCTACCTCTGCATCTTTCTTTGCATCTGCCTCTGCTTCTGCTTCTGCCTTCTGCTTCAAAACCCAAATCCCCTTCCGCAGGTACCCCTTTAACTCCCAGCCCTACTTGACCCCCAATAACCATCTGAGAGTTCAAGCCCACTGACAATCCCGCCTTCACCAGCGACTCGGCCCCGATGATATCCGCAAGCACCATCAAACGTACGTCCTGATGGTAGACCTTGACCCGTCTCCCTTCGCCCTCCTCGACCTCTCCTCCAACACAGTAGCCGTTGCCCTCACAAAACTGTCCCGCTCAAAACATTTCGCCATCGTATTCAGATGTTTCACGGCCCTCTGCGACGATACAATCTTCGGCCCAAACTCTAAGTACAACTCCCAAATTGTGATATCCCAGCGCTCGCAGAGTCTCCTTGTGGTGATCTGCTTATTCTTCTGCAATTTCTTGTACTGTCTCTGATACGCCGCCTCGCAAAGGGCCAAAATCCAATTGTCATTGTCGGATTGAGCGAGAGCATCTTTCTGTGCGGAGGAGGAGGAGGAGGAGGTGGTGGCCCAGCGCAGGTGCAAGTGGGAGTGTAGTAAAGTAATTAAAGCTGATGGATGGATGGATGGATGCTGATGCAGATGTTGACTGAAAATGTGTTGTTTTTTTGGTGAACAGAAATGAGCATCTTCGGCTGTGGCCCAACCAGCCTCGCCTGGCTTTGGTTATTTCTCCCAACCCCACGACATGCACCGTGGTGTATAACACAACACAATTATAGATAAATGGCGATGAAGCTTTTCCCGAAAGTAAGTATGCGTAAGCCCAGTTAGTTAACAAGAGTAGTTGCAATAGAACCGAGGAGCTCGAGTGTCGTATATCCCCACAAGTAAAATTTCATTTACTATCATCTATCTACCCAACACTAACTCATTGATTAAGTCTAATCTCTTAGGTATCCCTTTGCTATTATCTATTTACTTAACGCCAGTTTTATTGCTCAAGTTTAATTTTTATTTAATCTCTTAGGTATTTATTTACTATTATTTAGTTACTTAATGCTAGCTTTATTGTTTGAGCCTAATATTTATCCAATTCGTTAAACTCAACCTCTTCCCGAGATAACGAACACGAGAATAGAATATCGCAAGTAACCCGACTACGAGGGCAATATAGATTATAACGGAAGTTTAAGACTCGAAGGAGGGTGTTAGTAATACTAATAATTTGAGCCTAAATTACTAGCCTAAGTATTAGCCCCGAGATATCCCTCACAAATAAAACGAGAAGTTAAAGGAAAACATAAACTTATAAAAAAACTCATTGGGAAGGTCCTTAAGAAGGTACTTGAGATCCCCTGCGAAGTATAATAATATCCGCTATGTAAAAATATATACACCGCATATAAAGTCTCCTAGTAAGAACTGGCCCTTTACACCTTTCCTAATAATATTATTATAATATACTATTCCTTTTTGCACTTTTTCTTAACCTATTAAGAAAGATTTATCCTCGTTTTATAAAGGGATAACGAATATATTTAAAAAGTATTAGCTGTTTTTATTACCTTAGCCTAATTCGTTTTCTATATTAGAATTAAAATCGATACTAAAATTAAAAATAGTTAATTAATTTAAGTCTATAGAAATAAATAAAGTAAAGTAAGTAAGAGAATATAAAGAAAAAGAAAGAACAACGACTTACTAATAATAATATAGAATTCTATGTTTATAGCTATGATATAATATTATACCGTAGCCTCGAGTGAAGTCCTAAGCTTATGATTCTGCAGACGGCTTATGAAACGGATCTAAGTAAATTAATATTCGAGGAGTCTCGTATAGTAATATTAAGTCGGGCAAGGTAGAAGATGAAAGACGACGGGCGGGTTACTTAAATTAAATGATGTTTGGATATTCAAGCCAGTTTAATCGACGCTATTCTTTGGCTTTAATATAAACCTCCCTAATTAACATGAGCAGGTTCTTAATAAGAGTATTTTAATCTGAAGGTTATCTTAGGTATATCTCTCGATAATCTTCGCTATAATAATCATTATTAGGCTGTGTACTTTTTCTAATCTTTTTATTATTATAACTACTAATATTAATAAGATTTTTATCTTTTTACTTTTCTTACCCTTGTTATATTTTTTATACCTTTTATACTCTTTTACTTTTATAACCTTTTTAACCTTTTTAATCTTATTAACTTCCTTAACTCCTCTAACCTTTCTAACCCCTTTACCTTTGTTATCCTCTCTACGCTTTTTACCCTTTTTATCCTTAAAAAGTAGTAACTCCTCGTGCATAATTCTTTTCTTGCTTTTCCCTTAGGTTATAATATTCTTATTATGTTTTTCTTAATCTTAATTATTATATTATACATTTCAATTCTTAAGCTTATTTAATGAAACCCTCGCTTTCTTTTTTTTATATAATTTATTAGTGATACTTTTTGAACTTGTACCTCTATCTTTGCCCTTATTAATATTAATATTTTATGAAGAAAAACTAGTTTTAATAGCTTTAGTAACTTTACTAACTTAACGTATTTACTTACGATTAAGAAAGGAAGGCATATTATTCGAAGCCTAGTTCCCGGAATTAGACCTCGTTTATTAAATATATCTCTGCCACCGGCAACAAAACAACGTCACTTGTAATATACAAGGGGAAATCGGTCTAGTGATAATGGTTTCCAGTAGATATCAACTTATTTAAGGATTAGTAATTCACAATAATAGAGAATAAATAGACAAATAACGTTATTATTATGACGCTTGCCCTAGAAAGACAACAATCACGTGTAACCGACGCCTCACATATTAACACAGGACATATAACGATATTAAGCATTAACTTAGAATTTATAACTATAAAGGAAAGAAGATAAGAAAAGAAGAAGTTTATATATAAGAGGTTACTATACCTAGTATTATAGTAATCTCGGTACGTCCCGATCGGGATGTACTAAGTGGAGCCGGTGGAAATAAGGCTCTAGGCATCGCCGGTCGTCACAATTGTATTAGAGTAACTTGAAAGGGTCTTTATTCCTCAGACACAACTACATGATTAGTAACCTCGATTACTAGTCCTAGACGGCTATAGAAGTTATAAGACTACGGAATTTATATAGAAGTACTTAAAATATAATATATTTTTATTATTTTTACTTATATATACGTCACACGTCTTATAACCTTTAGATTTATCGATTTGCTCTCCTCTTAAGGTAGCTTACCGAAAATACCTTAATTTATTAGTATTAATAATTAATTTTACTCTAATTAGTAAGTGTAACTTCTTAATATACTATTATAAGGCACGGCAAGAGAGCTTAACGAGTACGAATATTAAAGCTAGCTAGAGAGTTACTAGTCTTTGGCTAGTGAGTATTGTGGGAGGGATAAAGCCCAATAAACCACACAACAAGAGAGGTAGTATGTAGTGAGGTACGGGAGAGATTCTAGGTGTAGGAAATCGCGGATTAATCAAATCTAGAGATAATACATATCTGAAGAGCATGAAGAGTCGAGGGAGGGGAGGAGAAAAAAGTGTATTAAATAATATCTATAAAAAGTTCTTGCTTGTTGAGTTGTTTTCAAGTGTTGAGCCCTTTTATGTGGAAAGAGCCTATCCGGTCAGGTGACGAAGAAGCTACCAAGAGTCTTGCCCACTGTTACGACCTACGATGCGCCTCGTATTCTAACCGACACGGGCTCGTAGCATCGCTGGCTATGCGACGGCGCTAAGCCCAATAGGGAAGACTAGGTGGCGAGCCTGCGACATGTTGACGTGAATGGCACTCGACTACGCTAGGCCCTATTAGGAGGGTCCTTTATATATATATACTCGAGCCCTCCCTTATAGAGAGCTCTTCTTTCCTCCTTGTCTTTTCTTCTTGATTCTAAGCGTAGCCTTAAGTCTAAATATAAAGCTTAAGTTAACTCGCCGTATTAATCTCTAACTAGCCGTAATATAAGAAAAGACTAATACCCCTTCGCTATAAAGCGTTATATTTCACCCGGTCTTACGCCTTACTGACTTACCCTCGTAGTAAGTTAATAACAAGCCTTAATACCTTAGCCTATTCGACAGATAAGTACCTCTCTACCTTAGTAGTAAACTGTCCTAGAGAAAGCTAAATATTCTCTCGCGATTAACCTGCCTTATCGTAACTTAACGCACGCCCCGTTTTAAACGCATATCTAATTAATATATCGATTAATAACCTTAAATACCTCTTTACTTTACCTTATTACTATTACCGACTTCTCCCCCTCGTCGGCGAAGCTCTAGAGAAAGGAGCGCCCCTGTACGGCTAGGCTTTACCGACACCCCTATCCCTTCAGTCGAGACTCTCTCAGAGGAGTAAGAGAGCTTTAACGGATTCGACTTAGACTTAGAGGATAAACCCTAGCGCTTCTTCGACGTATCGCTAGAGCTTACTAATATAGAAGGCCTTACCCCCGCTTAATAAGCTAAGGTAGATTAGCTAATTAAGGACTCTATTAGCTCTACTGTCGCCGCTGTTATTATATAAGCCCTTACTTAATATACTATCGATAACCCTCGCTAAGGGACTAATACTCCCTCCTCTTTTAATTAATTTATACGTGCTCTTACGGCGGACCTCTAGCCTACCGCCGACTATTACTTCCTTAAGCTAAACCCTACTATCCTTGCCGTTAAGCTTAATAAGGTTAAGTACCCTTATATTCCTTTTAGTAACTATAAGGGCGAAATTAAATATAACACTTAAAAGATAAATATAAAGCTCTTTATTTAAAAGTACTTAAGTAACTTCCTCACCGGCGAATCGTAGGTCTATACTTACTTTAAGTATATAAAGGGAGAGGCTAAAACTATTATCCTTTAATAAATAGACCCCGACTTCGCTAAAGACTTTAATAGAGCCGCTGACGTCTTAAAGGCCTTAGATTAGCGTTTCTTTGATTATAACTAAGTATAAGTAGCTAAGCTTAAGTATAATTAATTACAAATAAGTAATATAACTTATAACGAATTCTATACGAAGTTCACGACGTATATAGTTACTAGAAAAATCTCACTTAATTATTAGTTCGACGACGTATGTGAGAAAGTCTCGGATAAGCTTAAGTATGATATCTGAACTAAAAAATATAAATTCGCCGGAGATTATATAACTCTTAACGAGTTCTTAGCCGTCTTAGATCGCGAGCTATAAAATATCGCTGCCGGACGAGCTAATAAACGTGCTACTATTACCGCCCGCGAAGCCCCTCGAGTCTCTTTTAATAACACTAATACTAGCGACTCGCGCGGCATTTTAAAGAAAGATAACTTACACTTGACCTCCCTTACCCCTGCTTCTTACGCGTGGAGACCACCGACTCTAAGACAGTCGTCGGATGTCCGCTAGTGTACGCCCTCTCTTTCGCCCGTCTTACGCCGACTTAAGTCTCCTATACCTCCTCTTATACTTAGGGACGTCTCTTCTAACACTTATCTCTATTATAATAAGACCGGCCATTAGGCTAGTGACTGCCCTAAGCGCCGTAAAGACTAAGCTCTCGATAAGTCGATTTCTTAGTTAGTCGTCAGCGAGGATCTAAAGACTAACGAGTTATTAAAAAACTCTTAAGTTATAATAAAGACTTATACTTTAATATAAGCCACAACTTATAAAAGGACTTAGCATTTAATTTCTGTGCTCTTATTAAAGGACAATAATTCTTAATTAATATTAAACTAAAAAGGAATAGATTCTTTATTAAAACACTTATATATATTAATAGTAGAGTTAATATTTTTAGTGTAATTAAAACCTCTCTTATATATTGACTCGTTAAGTAATTTAATATCTCTTTTATATCCCTCCCTTAGTTAATTGTCTTAATTAGCTATAATAGTAAGAAAGGAAAGCTAATTAATACAGCCGTCTTACTTACTTTAATAATTAACCGCCGGCGAATTAACTTCCCCTTTTTAGTAACTAACTTAAGAAACACTAACGTCTTAATTAGTTAAAAGTTCTTAGAGTATTACGACTTAAAGTAGTTATATACTAAGAACTACAATCGACTAAAGTGGCCACTAAATATGTTAGTCTAGCCGTACTTTGACTAACGAGTCTTCGTTGACATTAACCGTTCTAACAAGTTAATCGTTAAGTCTCACTAGCTTAATACGGAACAAAGGGATGCCCTTATAGACGTAGATAATTACTGTCGGAGGCAAGCTAAGATTACGGCACTTAACGACTCCTTTAAATTAAAGGTCTCTATACGACTTACCGCTAGCGTCTTGTCGACTCGACCCTCGAGCTTTATTAGAGAGGTTAAGGAGCGCCTGCGTATTATAAAAGATTAATTAAACCCTTTAATATCCCGTGATTTAAGATTATTACTTAAAGACAAGAGAGCCCGTGGAGCTTCCCCGGCGAATCACTAGTTAAAGGCGCTTATTATAGGGATCTTCCTTATATCGGTAGTAACGATGTCTACTACGTACCTCTGACTTAAGAGAGCTAAAAAGAATAAGGTAAAAACCTTTATAGCGTCAGTATATAAGATTAATTAAGAGCTAACTCGTCGCCGGCGAGAGGCCCTAAACTAATTAAGTGTTAAGCTCACATTAATAAATAAAGACTTAACCTAAAGGAAGCCCTAGAGGCTAAATACGCGTAAGATAACAAATTAATAAATAAGAAGCTCCTTATAAAGTATTAAGAGTATACTCTTCTCTTCTCCTGGCGGGCCTCTAACGAACTACTAACGTATCGCTAAGGCGTAAACTACTAAATCGAGCTTACTAAGGAGAACGACTTGTCCTTTAAACCTCTCCAGCGTATAACTAAAGAATAGTTATTAGAGACTAAGTAATATATTATTAATAACTTATATAAAGGTTTTATTAAACCCTCTAGCGCACTATATACGGCCCTTATTCTCTTCGCTAAGAAAGCCAATAGTAGTCTCCGGCTATACGTCGACTACCGGAAGCTGAATGTCCTATTAAAGAAGGATTTATACTTAATTCCTTTAATTAATAAGATAATAGTACGTATTTATAAGGTAAAGGTCTTTATAAAGCTTAATATTTAATAAGCTTTCTATTATATTCGCATGTCCCTCGAGAGCGAGGACTATACGACTTTTTATACTTAATATAATACGTATAAGTATAAAGTCTTTCCCTTTAGCCTTATAAATAGCCCGGCGACCTTCTAGTAATTTATTAATAATATCCTTATAAAGTACCTCGACGACTTCTACGCGGCTTATATAAACGATATCCTTATATATTCGTCTACTCCGGAGAAGTATAAGGTTTATATTAAGAAAGTTATAATAATACCATAAGTATACGGACTTTAAGCTAATATTAAGAAGTCCGAGTTTAGCGTATAAAAGACAAGGTTCTTAGGATTTATTATTAGTGTTAATAACGTGGAGGTAGACCTAGAGAAAATTAGTGTAATTAAGGACTAATAATACGCCGACAATATATAAAGTATATAGAGTTACTTTAATTTCTATAACTTCTACTGCCGGTTTATTAAGGACTATAGTCGTATTACGTGACCCCTCTTAATACTTACTAAAAAAGACGTTCCTTTTAAATTCGATAGCGCTTATAAGGACACTTAGGAAACTCTCTAGGAAGCCCTCTAATTTACGCCAGTTCTTCGCTACTACGACCTTATTAAATAAACACGGCTAAAGACTGACTCTTCTAATAAAGTCGTCACTGGGATTTTATCTTAATTATAAAAAGACGGCACTTTTTACCCTGTGAGATACTTCTCTAAGACTATAATAGACTCTAAGCTTAATTACTTAATTCACGACAAAGAAATACTAATAATTTTCTAGTTATTTAAGTAATATCGCCTAGAGCTCTTAAGTGCCTAAAGAAATATCCTTATTTATATAAACTACTAGGCCCTAAAGTACTTTATGACTACTAAGGACCTTACGGCTAAGTAGGCCTAATAAGCTAAGTTCTTTGCGGACTTCTATTTCACGATTATATATCGCACTAGGACAACTAATACGCTAGCTAATACCTTGTCTCGACGGGATCAAGACCTCACGGCGACAGAGGCACGTAAGCGGGCTATCTGTAGTTAATAGTTAATTCCGACCGACAAAATTAACTCGCGAGTTACTAGTAACCTTTAGCTCTCCGCCGTCGACCCTATAGACGCTTATATTAATGTCGTAAAGACAATACCCCTAGTACTTATAAAGGCTATAATCCCGGACTATAATATTGAGACACGTGACAAGCCAGAGCCAGAGCCGGAACCTAAGCCTAATACAGGAGTACTAGTCGACCCGGAGACCCTTATGCCGGAAGAGCTAGACCTTAACTCTATAATAGCTTATAACGCCGCGGAATACGATATTATTAATTAAGTACTCGTAGCTAATAAGTCTTCGCCTTTACTAGAGCCTCTCTAACAAAAAGCTAAGGAATAGTTATTAAATTACGAGTTAACAAACGATAAGTTGCTTTTCTAAGGACGCCTAAAAGTGCCCTTAAAGTCGCTAAAGCTTCGCACGACACTTATCTGTTATGTGTACTCTTAGCTATTAGTAACACACGCGGGGATTAGGAAAATAAAGGCATTATTAAGCCGTAAATACTATTAGAATAGCCTCTTTATAGACGTAGTTTAATATATAACGAATTATAATTACTCCCGACAAAAGGCTAAAAGAAATAAGACTCCTAGTTTCTTACACCCCTTATTAATCCCCGCTCGGCTGTACTAACACTTTATAATAGATTTTACGAAGCTACTATTAGACAAACACAGTTATAACTTCGCTATAATTATCGTTAACCGCTTGTTTAAGAAACTAGTCTTAATACTTTATAACGATATAATTACGGCGAAAGGTATAGTTACTCTCTTCCTCGTTTATTAGACTCGACACTTTAATAATATATTAGACTTTATTGTCTTAGACCGCAGACCTTAATTTGTCTCCTCCTTTTAAAAAGAGTACTGTCGTATCCTTAGGACTAAGGTAAAGCTAACGACGGCGTATAACTCGAACGTCGACGATTAAACAAAAGTAACGAACTAATATATTAAGTAACGGCTTTATCCCTTTTATTACTATTACTAAGACAATTAGAGCGACCTCTTATTAGTCATAGACATCGCTCAATTAACGTTACTACACAGGTCCTTAGGCCGCCTGTCTCCCTTTTAGTTACTTAATAGCGTTAAGCTAAGGACTTCCTAGGACTTAATTAATTTAGAGCCGCTAGTTATAATAATAAAGAAACTCAATCGCGAGGAGGCTCTATAAGTAGCCTTATAAATAAAGGAGGTTATAAAAGTCGTATAGTCGTCCCTAAAGGACTAGTAAGAGAAAATAAAACAACTAGCGAACCGTGGGCGACACGCCGTCGATTAAGACGTTAGCGACTTAGTATTAGTCGACACTCGGAACTAAAACGTCGACCGACCCTCCAAGAAGCTGTCTGACAAGTAATACAGCCTAATCAAAGTAATCGCTAAGGAAAGAGAGAACTAAAAAGTAAAACTACTAGAGGACTAGTTAATTTACCTTATCTTCTACTCGCACTCGCTCTATAAGTACGTTAATAACCCCTTGCCGGGACAAGTTAAAGTTACGCCGGCACTTATCTAGTTATTACTTAAGTAAGATAAGTAAGAAATTAAAGGCATCCTTGGCTCTAAGGTTATACGGAATAAGCTATTTTACCGTATTAAGTGGCTAGGCGCCGACAAAGACCTAGAGTAGTACTTATACTTAGACGCTATAACAGCTTTATATATAATTAAGAGGTTCTATCTAAAGTATCTTAATACTAAAGGCCCGCTAAGAGCTCTCCTAAAGTAGCTAGAGGCTTATAACGCTAATATCGACGACTATAACGACTTAGAAGACAATACAGTTATAGTTACAACTACGCGGACGTAGTTTTTTAAGAGGGGGGGGTAATATTACGACTTACGATACGCCTCGTATTCTAACCGATACAGGCTTATAATATCGCTAACTATGCGACGGCGCTAAGCCTAATAGGGAAGACTAAGTGGCGAGCCTGCGACATATTAACGTGAATAACACTCGACTACGCTAGGCCTTATTAGGAGGGTCCTTTATATATATATACTTGAGCCCTCCCTTACGGAGAGCTCTCCTTTCCTCCTTGTCTTTTCTTCTCGATTCTGAGCGTAGCCTTAGGTCCAAATACAAAGCTTGAGTTAACTCGCCGTATCAACCTCTGGCTAGCCGTAACACCTACCACAGTATAGTAAAACCACTAATGAGCCGATTACTATTAAAGAATAGTAATTAAGAGCTAGAAATTAGTGTTTTTAAGGACTTTTAGGCTATTAAAGAAGTAAAGGAATTATTAATTATTTAGTTTATGTTACGGCTGGCCAAAGGTTGATACGGCGAGTAGACTCAAGCTTTGTATTTGGACTTAAGGCTACGCTCAGAATCGAGAAGAAAAGACAAAGAGGAAAGGAGAGCTCTCTATAAGGGAGGGCTCGAGTATATATATATAAAGGACCCTCCTAATAAGGCCTAGCGTAGTCGAGTGCCATTTACGTTAATATGTTATAGGCTCGCCTCTTAGTCTTCTCTATTAAGCTTAGCGCCGTCGCATAGTTAGCGATGCTACGTGTTACGACAGGTATGCTTCGGCTAGGGTTCAGCTAGGTCAGGGGTCCAGAACAGGTCTGACTCCGACTCCCCTCCGACTCTCTCTATATATATGGCTCCCTCCTGTAGAGTAGCTCTGTAGTTTTGTATTCTAAGTGTTAAGTCAACCTTCTGCGGCCAAGGCTCTTGTGTCGTTACACTACGAGCCCGTGTCGGTTAGAATACGAGGCGCATCGTAGGTCGTAACAGTTTACGCTAAAGGCTAATAAAGAATTTAAGTTGTAACTTAATACTTTATTTAAATTATTATATAATAACCCTCTAATACGACGATTACTTTTCAAAATTTTTATTAAGGCTTTGTTACGGCTGGCAAGAGGTTGATACGGCGAGTAGACTCTAGCTTTGTATTTGGGCCTAATGCTACGCTCGGAATCGAGAAGAAAAGACAAGGAGAAAAGGAGAGCTCGAGTATAAATACACGAAGGACCCTCCTAATAGGGCCTAGCGCAGTCGGGGGCCATTCATCCACATGTCGCATGCTCGCCACCTAGTCTTCCCTATTAGGCTTAGCACCATCGCATAGCCAGCGATGCTACGAGCCCGTGTCGGTTAGAATACGAGGCGCATCGTAGGTCGTAACAGGCTTTCGACCAAAAGGATTTCGCTCTTAGTTAAGTAGAGATGAAAATATAATAATTAGAGGCTAAATTAGATTAATTAAAGCCACGGGAAAAGCAGAAGGTTTAAATTAGCTTAAATTTTAAGTTTATAAATATTTAAGCTATTTAAAAAGCTCAAATTATAGTTAGAGATCATGAAATTATAACTATTAATTTAGATTTAATAAGAGATTCTAATGGTACAGAAGATTATATAGAAATTGGAGCGTTGTAAAGTTATTAAGTGTTATTTACAGGTGGTAGTAAAATTGCGGGGTGCGTGGAATGGGGGGGACTTAACAGCCGGCAAACGAAACCCCGAGGCAGACGTTCTCTACAAACCTCAACAAACTCGCACGCGAAGCAACCTCCTCAGACCCTACGGGAATACGATATTGGCTATAACACCACCTCAAAGTGCAGGACTCCGTGGATCGCACCGATGTATCGTCGATTACAATCACTAGCCGTTTTCTATCACTTGGTCGGGTTCACCTGAGTAGCCTGATCTTATGACTTTCCCCCTCCTGAAGAACGTTAAGGTTTCGTCGGTATATCAAAACCATGAGATAGGTGCAATCTGGAAAGACCCAACGATACTTGATTGCGGATCTCACGCATCTATTCGAATCACCGAGCGCCATCGATTTCCTATTCTAAAGCTTGCCCACTCAGACGACCTATCTATCAAGCTCATTCAACATGAATTCAACATACTCGTTGAACTAGCAAAGCTCGGATTGCCCGTTGTGGAAATCGACTAGCAACCCGTCTGGACAATGGGATCGCTTGCGGGTACCGTATGAAAAAGCTCTCCAAACTCGAATCGTCCGAGTTACAATCGTGAGCTGATGATATCAAGCAAACACTCGATCGGCTTCATGCTGCTGGGTTTAGCCACGGTGACTTTAGTCCTAGCAACATCATGATGGATGAGGGTGGTTATCTCAACTTGATCGACTTTAGCTTTACAGGTCTAATGGGAAGTGCAGTTCCGTCATTTTTTCCAAGCTGGGTCTACGCCGACGGTAGATTTGGCATTGGCTGTGATTTAGAACGATTTGGTAGATACATAGTCCTAATATAACTCGTGTCTACCTGTATAATATTCCGGCTCCCTCTCTGTGCTAAAGTTTATGGTCACTGCACCATCCTGACCAATATGAAATCGGATTCTCCGTGACGCCCTTACAATCTGCTGATCCTTTTTTTGTCGCAATCTTTGACACCGCCAACCTTAACTGTGCAGCCACAGTTCGACCATTTTCTCACATCCTGTGTACACGTATTGGAATCGACGAACTACAAGGACACTGTCAGCACGGTTTCCAGGAAAGGTAAATGTCATGTAGACGTACAGGTGTACTAGAATAGAGAATGGAAACCGGGAGGAAATGCTTTCAAAGCTAGGTAGACGTTGATGTCGAGGAAAGGTAGATGTTAATGTCGAGAAAAGGTGAGGAGCTGAAAGACGACGGTAATGACAAAGTAGTGCGGGATAAGGGTGGTCGGTCATCTTCAGAAACGGATGATTAGCCACTGGGAGTTTGGGTGTCTACAAGTAATCGTTGCCTGAAAATGCACTGGGCATCCTCGATCCACAACTGCGCCGATCTAGCCACCCATGGACTTTTTCAGTATAAAGCGCAAGGTACGACGTCCAGATCGCGGAGCAGCAACTAAACTAATCTTATCTTTGATGAAAAGCCTGGTTCCAATGGCGGTATCGATACCCTCAAATAGCGGAGGTCAGCTCCGTTTGCAGTTTGTGCGTTGTTGACACAGTCTTGCCCCGTGTTGTGCAAAATGAATCGGTTTCCGTCTATAGTACTCATATTACGATTTACATTTAGTTTATTAACTCGTAAGTTGTACTTATGGAGGATAGATTTTCAATTCGTGCTTTCTCATTTAGGAATTACGTGCTATTGGGCTAAGGCTGGGTTGGAGACTTAAGAGAGTCTAAAGGATATTACTAAAAAAGATATGTACAGACTTCTCTCTTAGCTTTGTTACATTATTATGTGTCTTAGTGCTAATATACGCTTATATAAAGAGGCTCCAATGCTTTTTGAAATGCAATCAGGCTGAAAGCTAAACTAAGCTTCGGTCGCAAAAAGTTTCAGAAATTAAACTATTTGGGATGCTCTACATCTCGTCCCAAATCAAATCCCCAGAGCACTCCTACCTTAAGGCAATTCATCGCATATCACATTATCGTGCAGCGTTTTATGTGCACGACCCGGCTAAGGGTGCCTTGCACCTGATCGCGTTGCCTCGACAATAAATAAACGGTCTCGCTTAATTGATCCGTCCTCGATATATCGTCATCGCAACGCATTCAAGTTCAACAACAACCCTACCTCTACAGAATATCCTCAAGAAAGGAATCAGAGTTTGCACGTCTTAAGCAACTGCTTCGAGAAGCAGATGAGCGAGCAGAGCAAGAACGGAGACGTGCAGAGGACGAGCGGCGAAATCGACAAGAAGCGGAGTCTCGCGCTTAGATTGAGGGAAAGAAGATAAGACCCACAACATTCGAAGAATACATACGTGCCTGCCATACACTTCTCTCGAAACCACTTCGCATCTAAACGGACAAGAGCCTTAGCACACAGGACTCCATCACTAATCCCAAGAATAAGCCTTGCACGGACTTTTCAGTATTATTATTGTAAGACATAGATGATCTCGACGTTGGCAGGCACTGGCTGTCTCGTCGGTGCGAAGGACCTCGCAGAGGGCTTATTTGCGTAAGAGCGCAGGAGCTCACCCTTGAAGAGCTCTGGGATGTTGTCTCTTCGGTGGCCAGCGTTTCTTCGAACGCCTGAGCTAGACTTCTACTATAGTATTGCGAAAGACAGGCACTGTCAGAGACAAAACAAGGTAGAACTCCGGACGGGTCGTCAACATCGGAGTAGTTGATTTCGTCTTCAATCCCATCGTCTGTTACTGTATCTGCTTTATCCTCTACATTTGATCTGCTTATCTATTTGCTGTACACATTAGTAGGCTAATAATTATCGCTGCTAGTAGCGACATTTCTATCCACAATATGGCCACGGCTTAAAGAGCTAGCATCGTCACATGTTTCGTGTTTAGTTATCACAGAGAGGATCGCAGGATTACGTAGTCTTTCAGACCAGTCGGGTTCAGCGATTGATGATGCAGTAGAAGTTCCGATGCCATTCACACGGGTTTGATCGACCTGTCCACTGGCGATACTGGAGAATTCTTTGAGCAAGCATGCAGAGTATCCATTAGTAACGAGGACTTCTGTTATATATGTCTAGGATTGAAGAAGCGTTTGGAGTTGATTCTTTAGAGTATAATTTCTGCTGAAATTATCTCTTATGGCGATGGACGGGTGTGGAGAGAAGAAGCAAACGGACAACGTTGAGGTTTTAAGAAACTGGCAATTTTGGTGGGGCTCCGTTCCGTCATGCCAAGGCCAGCCACCAAACCAGAGATCCGCCCACACTACAAGCTGAACGAGCTGATGTAGGGATGCCGGGTTCTGATGTTACTTGATGTGTATAAATAGCTTCGTGAAGGCGCACAACTTAGACTTCAGACGATTTCGTTTCGCTTAGCTAAGGGCGCTTGGGGACAAGGAATTTAGGGACAATGGTTTAAGGGACAATGGTTTAATGGACAATGGTGTAAGGGACAAGCGAATTTCAAGACAAGTGATTTAGGGACAATGGTTTAAGAGACAATGGAAAGAGGGACAATGGAAAGAGGGACAATGGAAAGAGGGACAATGGAAAGAGGGACGAGGGATTTCGAAGACAACGGATTGAAGAGACGATGGATTAGGGACAATCGATTTAGTGACATCGATTTAAGGGACAATGGATTTAGATACAATGGATTTAGGACAAAGGATTTCAGGACACGTGGTTTTAGGGACTACTTAATCTTTCCTCTCTGCGCCTCGACCTCCGTCACCACTGGTACCTCACGACATAATGTCGATTCGGAATGAATTCAAATCAGGTACTAGAGTGGGTGCTATTGGAGCGGTTGCGTGTCCGCGAGAGGAGTAACGTCCATCCCTGCGTGCCGAAAAAACTTTATAATCTGGGGGTCTCAAATCTCCACCACATAAGTATATAAAATTATAATCTGTTTGCTATTGCTCTTTAGTTATTTATCTATAAGGGCTTTACTTGTAGTTAGAAAAATCCTCTAGTTTGGCTCTGTTATTGATTGTCCCGTTAAGAGCATCAAAAGCTGCTATAGCTATTACCCCTTGTTCTATCATGACTATTAACCTATCCTCGAAATTCGGGGCCGTGGTATAAAGCTTCTATTATGTTTAAATGCAGCTCCAAAGTTTGAAGACACAGAGCATAAGGAAACCTGCCTGCTGGGCTTATCCGGACAAAGGTGAGAGGTGTATAAAATGCCGCATCTTAATAAGCGACGGAAGGATTTATCGCCCTTACCTAATGTCGTATTTACAGCCACGCTAGTCGTATTTTTTTTTTCGTATTATAAAGATATCACGTGAACTGTAGCGTTCTTCTAGAAATTTCCATTAGTCACGTAGCTGCTTTCGCTCTGCCATTAGCCAAATCCATCGGCAAATTTTAGACGACCTTCCTAATTTTACAGAGCCTCGATTCAAAACACTCAACGACCTTATTTTGACCCTACAGTAGGTACCTATCATATTCTCTTCGACTTATTCAAGGCGTAGCCGTAGGTTGCATCATGGCAGGACCTTTGATCTCTTTATATCAACAACCAAAAGCACTTGCAAAAACCCCGTCACCGCAGTGCCAAGGAACGTTAATAATGCACTCATTCCAGCATACCACTTGAAGACACCGAAAGACACGACTGGGAGAATACAGGCGAGAGTAAACCAAAGCTGGTGACGCATGCCAAGAGGATAGTCGCTAGCGTTTCGAATAGTGAGGATGTAAGTCATTAGAACCGAAAGCAGCTGCGTGAGTGTTGTCTGGATAGCGTTGAGATAGTCGGAGAGAGAGAGTTTGGATGGAGTTTGGTTAGAGAAGGCGATGGCTTGGATTATAGTGCAAGTTAAATAGATCGCAAGATTGATGCTCCAAATTGTGAAGTCCTCCTAGTGATGGGTCAGGTCGGTGGAGGCACAATCTTCCTTGTTAGAGTATTTACCTGTAAGTAACGTCCCATTACTTGAAGTTTGGATAATCGTTCATGGTGTTCGGCCGTCTTAAGGGGCGTTGACGCAGTCGTTAAAAGTATCGTTGTGGCAGCGCTATCTGCGTGATATCCTCTCCTTTTTCTCACTAGTGAATTGTTAGCATTCGACAACGTACCGGCAGTTCATCTCCGGGTCATACTTTGCAAGGACTGTGGACTTTGCAAGGACTGTGGAGGTGCATCTTGCTGCTGCTTCTTCCATTTCTTGTAGTCTTCTTGAGCTCGAACCACCTCAAGATGTTTTTTGGTCCATCTCTGCAGCAGCCCGGTTCTCGCATAGATACCTTCTATGACCTCCTTGGGTAATCTCTTTTCCGGCGGATTGTGCTCCTCGAGCACTCTCTTGCTCTCGGTGAGAGCGTGATTTGCCAAACTCTCAATTTCGCTCGTATGTTTATCCCATTGAGCAAAATCAGGTGCGAAAATATCTGCCTGTTTTTGGATATACTGCATATAATCTCGCCAGCTCTCGATGGTATCGTACTTGCGATCCCTCCACGCACGGTCGAAATGGATGATGTAGTCGATAGCCTCTACGGACGTTGAACAGTTACTTGTCTCTGTGCTGTTTAGTCTATCAATCGCCACATACGTCTTTACCAGTGCTGGTAAGAGCGGAAAAGCTTCAAAGACGTTAAACCGTGATCTAATAAAGCCGACTCGGTAGGAATCTTACACTGGCTTATGGAGTCGACGCAGTCTGGAAATTCCGGATTCAGTAAAAGGATAGTACCACTTATGTGCCATCTTTTGGCTTTTGATCCCTTGAAGAACGCTGCGTCAAACCACTTGTTCATGGGGTCTGAAACTAGGGAAGGCTTGAGATCCGACATTATGAATGTGGAATTCGGGTTCGTAGCTTCAGCGATCGGAGTGTTAATAGAAGAATAGTACGGTTGAATAACAATCCTAGAGATAAAAGTTGCTTTTGCTAACAAGGCTGTGTTTATGGAAAGGTATCGAAGACCTTCGGCTCTGCGGCTATTGAGCGAATCAAAAGCATCCGCGCAAAACGGTTGTCATCTGACTCTATTCAGCCTCCATCATTTATCGAGCACTCGCACGGTGAAGACAGTGAAAAGGTAATGGAGATATGCAGCATGACAAAACAACCAGAGCGCTTGGGCGAAGACGGTTTCGAAGTTTACTTTCGTTCGAATTGGTTTTTGGAGGCAGGAGTGCCCGTGTAATTAGTCATCGCGACCTGTTATATAACAATCAGACACAATTAATGTTCGTAGCATTCTCGGCGCAGTAGAAGAAGATGAGTTATGGTTTGCCTGTAAGCTATTAGCAAGCATTCTTTGTGCCGTGGCCAGACCGCCCAACTCAAATCTTAGTTCGCAGCTGCAGCTCGCGGAGTGTTGACAGCGCTGTGGGCGACCGCGGTGGCTTGTCCAACTACGCAGAGGAATGGAAGTCATTACTAAGCGTGGCGCACCAGGTAAAGCTACCACAAGTACCACCCACCGTGAGCCTTTATGCCTGAGGCTCTATAAACGCAATTAAGTCGAACGAAGGGTATATTATGGGGCGTGTGGGGCCATTTCGCACTAACCAAAATGGTCAACCGAGGTACTAATTCGTCTGGCAACCTTACTGAATTTGCCCGCCATGGCACCACAAGGCTAATGACGATTTCTTACATAGAGGTAAGGCCGAAGAGCTCGGATAAGACTCCTTTAGAAGTGTTAGGGATAGTATAAGCTTGGTGGTGGAGTTGTAGTGAAAGAACACTATTACGCTATAAAAGGAGACCCTTTGCAAATCAGGCGTGAGGACGACGATATAAATGCGATTTTCTACTAGAAGGGGTTTAGGGTGTCTGGGAGTGGCTACGGAACAGAGCTTATAAAAAATTATAGGACATATTAAGGTGTGCACAGACTTTAAGATGCTTCAAGTCAAAGTACCTATCATTTTTTTCGGCACACCGGTTTTTTCGGCACGGAGGGACAGACGTTAGGCTCTGTTTGTTTAGGACATAGAAGTCACCAGCTATCACGGAACCCACATCTCTCGCTACCTCGCCCTTATCGATTACATCCTCATTTGCCTGCTAGGCTCTACAATTCTCTATGAAGCATAAATATACCGATAACAGTATATCACTTACGTCTTTTGAATGGTGACACAATTGTCTGGGGCTCTGTGAGAGCAGATATTTTAGTAGGTACAGCACCAAGCTTTCGAACTAATTGTCTATATACTGACGAGACTTTAGAGCTTGTAGAGACTGTTTTACAACTATCAGAGGGTGATATACACTTGGTGGTGGAGCTGTGGTAGAGGACCTGATATGCTATGGAAAGAGACTCTTTGCAAATCAGGCGTGAGGGTGACGACGCGAACGTGATCGGTTCAGTTGGAGGCATTTAGGTTGTCCGGGAGTGGCCACGGAACATAACTTACAAGAAAAGATAGGGGATATCGAGTTGTGAATAGATTCTAAGATTTTTGAAGTCAACGTACCTATCATTTTTTCAGGCACATAGAATTTCCGCTGGGGAAACAGATATCTGACAATCAGTAAACCAGTACTGGCGGGACTTCAAAATCCTTTTTGGACGAAAGAACGATGGCAGTGAACGAAGACGATGCATCGGAGGCTGTTAAGGTACCGTATTCCCCTTTCTGTGTTGCACTTCTACTGCATGCTAGCTGTGGACCGAAAGTACATCAATACTAGGTCTTCATTGACACTGACAACAGCGAAGCCAAAGCTCGTTGTCGGACCAGATTATCTACTCCCCGCTAGTCCAGCACTGGGCTCGTGAATGAGTCAAGCAGGATGATCCATTCGAGGTGGATTGGGTACTTGCTCGACGGATGGCTGCCCACAGCGGAAGCTCAAATCCAGCGAACCAGATCTGATACTCTCCATCCAGTCCACTTCCAACAACAATGTCATCTCCAGTTACGCCCAGATACTTAAGTTCTTTTCGGGCTTCCTAGGGAGGGGGTCCCAAAACTTCTCAACCTTTGCTCAATGTTGTAATGCGAAGTTGACCACTAAATTCGCAGTGCCGCATCGTTATCAGCCTCGAGACATGCATGTCCGCATAGCTTCTACCCCCACACTCCTTGGAAGACCTAATTTTGGGACAGACCCAAAATGTAGTATCTGATTTGTCACCTCGAATCTTCTATGCTGATTCACCCTTCAGCGACTGTCAGCCCCATGAGTAACTAACGATGCACCTCGACAAGTGTTTCTATCAAAGGCCTCAAAACAACGGGCGGTCCTGGAAAGTCGCACGGCAGACCAACTCTCATCTTCGCCCACACAATGACACTCTCCCAACCGCTCGGCAGTACCTCCGCAGCAGCCTCGACCAATTTTTTCCCCTTATCACCCGACCACCAGATGAACCTCAAAATATCCAACAGCACTCCAAAGAACATAAAGATCGCAACAGCGATTGGCTTGCCTTCTTGTATCTCCTCAAAGAAATGCGCCGGTATCATTGCAGGCCACGCCAAGATAATAGTTTGATGCTCGACCTCAAGGTTTCGCCTAGGGTTGCAGTCGCGGAGGAAATGGGTGGCTTCAAGGTATTCGTTGCGGAGGGATGGAGGGGAGATGTCGCTGTGGATGCGCTGCTCGATATACCGCATTGCGGCTTCGGCTTCGAAGCCGAGCGCTTCTGTGTCTTTGGCGTGGTCAACGTCGAGGATGGGAGTGAAAAGACTACCCTTGATGAAGGGAGTGCATTCATCTAGGACTTGACGAACTCCCCTGACAAGGCGGATAACGCCGGCCATGTACTGGGCGTAACTGAGAGGGGTCATGGTTTCGGAGCTGTTGGAAGGAGGCATGCCCATAGAGAGAAGAACAACCAGCATCGAGAAAGCGACGACCGGGGCCGCATTCTGTTCGTTGATTTGATCAAGCATTGGACAAAAGGTTGAAAGAGCTGTGGTGTAATGCGCTTTCGCGATGTTGTCGTACTCCATGAGATCTTGTCCTGGGGAAGGCGATTGCCAGATATGACAAGCTGCAAGACATAGGATACCATGGAGGAGGAAGGGATTCGAAAAGGCGATCTTGGGTATAGCAACTCGCCATAGATCTCGAGATTCGGGGAAGACACTAAGCGCAACACAGGTTGTAGCAGTATAATGATGGAGAAGTTCGATTTGGTTCATTGGTCGACGACAACGAGCTTGGAATGGGAGGCGGGTAATTTTCCAGTAGTACCTCGAAAGAAAACCTTCTGGGATTTCTGGTTGTGTTGCCTAACAAACTGACTGGAACTTCAGACTCATTCGGCGTCGGGCTCGAGGGAGTTATTAGAGAAGCCGAGGAGGAGTGACGAGGCGCTTGAAGAAGATTCTCAGTCCGAAAAGATTCGCTGTATTGACAGATACTCTGGCGATTTGTACATTTCATGCAAATAGGCCGTGCCTCGTCACACTGTGTGAGGGTCAACACAATCACTTCGCCATCCTCGTACGGAGTACATCCAATTCACGCACCTTTACCCTCCGGGATTTGCACTCCATGCAGCCATGCCTATGCTGACGTAAGATTATTTTTTTGAGTGTCGACGAAGTAGGTAAAGTACGTACCGAGACTTGTTGTGTGTCCTTCGAGAAGGCATATTTAGAAGTCGGCCTAGTTATTGGGTGAGACTGAGCTGGTAAAGGGCAGTGCAAAGCTGTTTGGGGATCTGTACCGTCCGAATGTGCGTCGATAGTGGCAGACAAGTGACAGGGCCGCAAAAGACGTTTCTTCTCGGCAACTGAATGATCGAAGGCGTGGAGAACAGCTAATCAAGTTGTCAGAGTGGTAGTGTATGCTATTGTTGAAGAATGTGTGAAGCGAGTCAAGACGAAAAGTGCGGTTGAGGAAGTATTTACGAGCTCACAGACGAAATACGAACCTATCGGGATCTTCGGATCACGAAATTGCCCGAGCTTGGCATTCGTACTCTAATCCCAGCTAGTCCGAATGAAAGATAGTGTACGACCGCGTTTGAAAGCTAGGCGAGGTTAATCCGCTAATCCGCATCCGCAGTCCACACCAGATGCAATTATCCTTTATGCTCTTCTACATGAATGACGCTAGTAAATACGATTTGGACTTGTACGAAGTATATCAACTTCCCGCGCGGCGCGTGAGCCTTTGATGAGATACATTCAATGGCGAAAGTGACCCAATATGGGTATTATCCGATCGGCTGCTGTCAAGGTTGACTTTTCGCTTCGGGCTGTGGCCCAAGCGCCACAGGCTGCTACTCCAGGCCGGCTTCAGTGGCTTCAGCACGATCACGTGGGAAAGTCAACCCTGGCAGCAGCCGATCGGATACAAGTCTCTGTCTTTCTCCTCGACTCCGTTACACCAGCTTAAGTTTGCGATTAATCAAAGTGAAAAAAGACTACTTTGGTTACTAATGTAGTACATCTTCATACTGTGATCGTAACTTACAATCGTTCTTATCTCCAGGGTCTTTTCCTCTATCTACATCGAATTGCCAAGATTACAGAAGCTGGGTCTCGAACCACATCGTATGATCAATCTTCCCACTCGCAGATGGATCGTCAACTATCAAGCTCGTTGTGATTTCGGTATCTTCAAATCTTCTCAGCTTAGGTTTCCGGGGAATCAATGAATATGAAGTCAACTTTTCTCTTTTCCGCTGCTTCTGTATGGACGTTAAGTCAAGCTCTCGTTCCCGGCTCAACTCTGCCTGCGAACCTTGGTATTCCGACCACTTCTCCTGGCCCTCTAGACTTTGACACGAACAGGATCATTGTGTGCCTGCAGGTTGCTCGCCCAACTCTATCTAGAAAGCATCCTTAACGAAAACACCACGGAATTCCACAGCGAAGCAACGCACTACCGGAGTTCTAGACAGAACTTATCTCCAGAATGCGTGTTCGTTCCAGCAAACAGCAAGGCCATTGCCCGAGGTCTGCTTGTTCTACAAACATGTCGATCCGAGTTCGCTGTCCGAGGTGCTGGTCATATGCCTGTGAGTGCTTATCAATCGTAGGTTCAGATCGAGATGATCAATTGAATTCTTTAGGTAACTGGCGCAGCCTATTCCCAGGGAGGCGTCCTTGTCGCCCTGAGCAAATTCACTGGTCAAAAACTGAGCGCGGATAATGAGACTCTCTCAGCCGGTGCTTCTCTCACCTAGTACGATGTGGCATCCTATCTCGAGCCTGCTGGGCGAGTTGTGATTGGTGGACCACTGAAGACATTTGGGATCTCTGGATTGACACTTGGAGGGGGTATTCACTATTTCATCGACAAGTATGGATTCCCCATGGATACCGTCGTCTCCTATGATGTCGCTCTTATTTCCTAGTAATTTATATGGCCAAGCCGTTTATGTATTAGGTCCGGCATCGTTTCTTGATTTTAGTCGTTATATAAGCTCTCTATAAAGTGAGTTTCCGGCACTAGTAATTCCGACGTATTTGCCTCTGTATTTGAGTCTAAGACGTATAAGCCATTGATTTTTGTTGTAGAGAGCACTAAATTGTTATCCTTGTAACACTTTGACCTTGTGTTATTAAATATAGTACTAATTCCGTCCTCCGCAAGTGCACTAATCGACAGTAGCCTAGTACTTCTTAAATCAAGTACATATTAGACGTTGTACAAAATGATACTATTAATTTGTATATCTTTATAGCCTTCCGTAGATGAATATTAATTATTGGCTGTTTTTACTTGTTTGTCTCTCTAGCGTTTGAGGCTTGTAAAGTCGGCATATAAACTAGAGAAGTGTTTAGTAGCTCCGGAGTTAAATTTCTATTGATTTACGGTCGTAATGTTAGTGTAGGCTTATTACACTTCTTCCGTAAGGTATATATGGTTCGTAAAGTAAAGTTTGAAGGTCTCTAATTGATCTGCGGCTACGTGGGCTGTCTGTTTACTCTTACATTCGTTCTTTTAATAACTAAACTTCTTGTACTTCGCGTATTAGTTCTAATCTAATTTTGCGGTCTTTTTTACCCTTTCTAATACGTCCTTATAATCCCCTGTTACTTTTTTACCTCTTTAACCTCCTCTCCCCCTAGCTCTGCCTTTGTAGCCTCCATAGCCTCTGCCCCTGCCTTTGCTCCTATTCACCACTTAATTAGCTTTTATTGTAGTTAGTTTTATAGTCGGCACTACTTTCAGCTCGTCCTTTTATTGTAGTTAATACTTAATTAACTAGTGGAGTATTACTTCCAAGTCTTTAGGGTTGTTTTGTACTGCGCTCTGCCCTATTTTCTAATCTCGTAGCCTTAGTAGTGATATAATTAGCTTCCCCTTAATATCGGCATCAGTGAATAGATAAGTATCGCTAAAGAGCCAAAGGCTGTATATTTCCGTAGACGAGAGACGTAATCGTTGGCACTCTCGATAGACGGGTTATAGACCTCTTTTCCTAGCTCTTCCTTGATATTAGTAATGTACTAAGCTTTAGACGAATAAGCGGTCCTTGTGGCTTAAATTGAGTCTTATAGTACCTTTGTATCCCCGGCGTTTATAATATCTTAATACTTCTCAAATATAATCGTAGAGAGACTAGAGACGACCATTCTCCGAGCCTCCTTTTCCTTGCTCTAAGCTAGTTAAAGAGACACTAATGCCAGTAATGCCGGAGGGTTAGTTACTTATTCTAAAATTCCGGTTGTAGCGAGTTCCTTTTAAGTCTTTAGCTTTTACTCGTAGAAACTGTCGTAGACTAGCTCTGACGACCCAGCCGACAATTCTGATGACTTTAATACGACAGGTACAGCGGAGACTTTTTCGTATATATCGTCGAACTAGCGAGTAAGTAAGATTTTTTAATAGCCGTATATATTATAAACTTCGTATAAAGCTCGTTATATATTATATTACTTATTTATAATTAATTATACTTAGTTATAATTAAAGAAACGCTAGTCCAGAGCCTTTAAGATATTAGCGGCTCTATTAAAGTCTTAAGTAAAATCAGGATTTATTTATTAAAGGATAATAATTTTAACCTCTTCCTTTCTATACTTAAAGTAAGTATAAACTTACGCTTCGCTAGTAAGGAAGTTGCTTAAATACTTTTAAAGAAATAATTTTATACTTATTTTTTAAGCGTTGTATTTGTCGGTGCAGTACCGGTTCATGTACCACGCCGCAAGTGTGAATATATTCAAAATGCGAGTATGGCGACAGAGTAATAAATATATAGTTCAAAATCTGTGTTAATTCTAAGAGAGTGCAAGGAGAGCTAGACTATATACTACGAAACCCCACTGAATCTCTACCGAAACTAGTCCGGCTAAGTTCTAACCCTTAACTTTAACTTGTACCCCCTTTTCTAGACTAAAGTATACTTATGTAAGGACTTATAGACTAACATAAGCAAAACTTATTTTAGAAAAACTATTTTTAACACACGTAAAAGTAAACAACTAATAATATATAAGAAATAACAAATAAAATAACAGAGTATTTAATATCGTTTAATCCTGATCCGACAGTGTCCCGAAAGTGTCCCGAAAGTGTCCCGAAAGGGGTCTAAATCTGGCGAGACGTAGTAGCGAGGCTAAGCGAGAACTAGTAATAATAAGAACCCCTAATATTATATAACATAATAGATATATATATGTCGCCTCCCTTAAAGGTGTGGAGTTTTCTTTAGCCAATACACATATAACTACCGTACGTATATTGCTTTTCCGATCTCTTGAATTCGTTTAATATAGTTTAAAAACTGACATTTCTAAAAAGACTATATTAAATTAAATAAACAACCTAAAAGTAAATATACTCTTCGGAGATAGTTCGGTAGGGAAACGGTATATTAACTAAAAACAGTACTTACACTAATACTTACAAGAGCGCTTAACCTCGTATACTATAAATACTACATTCGGTGCGTTCGTCTCCTTATAAAAAACCCATCTTACGAATGCGCCTTTAATAATCCCAAGAGTAAGAAATACGTATATTACGTAGAAAAGAAGTCCCGGTGTAACTTAGTAAGTATTTCTATTTCTTTTCTGTCGTACAGGCACGGGCTGATGCTCAGTTAGCTGCGCGCTACGCTGGATATGGTTTCTGCCACGTTATACTGCTTTCAGGAGAACAACGTGTTCCCCTGATTTCCTTATGTATTTTAGAGAATAATCAACCACTTCAATTCTCCTTACGTTGATCGCAAGGCTCTACTCCACTTCTGTATTACAGTTATAAGCCCCGTGACAAAGCTATTAAGTTAGTATTCTTCCTTCTATGCTCTATAGATTTAGGTAGAGCTGTTAACGTAAGATTAGTAAGTAACAAATAACGTCGGCGTTTTCCACTTATTAACAAGTACAGTTCACACCGCTATTTTCCCTTTAACTTCTCTAGAAAAGGGTAAATCAAGTACCTACAGTCGGACCGCTTCAAACACGGTAAAAATTTAAGCGCTAAAATATTAAGAGTCCGTTTAATCTATAATCTGCGCCTTATTAAATAACGATATTTAGCCTCTTAGTTTTCTTTATTTTACTATGTAATTAAAAAGTTATTCTTTAATATCATCAGGTCTTGGCGGGATTTCAAATATTTTGGCGGTTTTTTCTTGGCACTAATATAACTTTTTTTTACTAGGCCCGATTTGGACAAAAGTGGGTCCGTTAGAATCCCCTTAATTAGTACTGTAATTTAGATTAAAAGGCTTTATTAAATGTGGACGTTTAATATTTTGTTT
>MU270726.1:0-26606 GCA_021432625.1 Leptodontidium sp. 2 PMI_412
CAAATCCGCTACTCCTAAATACTCTCTGTCTGTCCGGCGCTCCTTTGAACCTCGTCTATGGAGTCGCTCAACGACCTTTGTCTTTGAGAAGGGCCTTTGTTGCCTAAAACATGCATCACTTCTACAAAGGAAGACTACTCGGGGAAACCCACCCTATATTACTATACTGTAGCTCTCCAGACCGGCGTGGGAAGCGTTTATAATACGGATACCTCGTGAGAACTACTCACCCTCTGATTTGGCTTTCTGGCGTATTCTTGTATGTAAACCACTAGCTTAGCCCGTCTTAATACCCTTCGGGAGGTCAAACAAGACGTTTAATTCATATCATCATCATCATCATCATTCCACTCACGCAAAGATTAAAAGAACCATTTCAATACTTTGTTAACGCAGTAAACCCCACGACTCCCAATGATGTAAACCAGGCGCTCCACAAAGCGACTTGAAATATTAATATATCTGGACCCTCGCCTTCCGTATCAACGACGTAGACGACCCAGCTAGCCCCATGACCAGCATAGATGACTGTTCATTTGCTCACGCCGCAACTGAACATGACCAACCCTAATCCACCTCTTTCCCGGGTGGTTTGGCCGCGTCGCATTCCACTCTTCCCATACCACCAACTACCCTCTCGAACTGGTCCCAAACGCCGACTACTAAATCAAGTCCATTAGCCACAATGGCACAACAGCGGGGAAACGCGCGAGATCGTTGTTTAGCTTTTAAATATCCTTTTTCATTCGCTGACCAGTAAAAGAGTAGGCTGCAGGGGACGTACGAACTCAATATTAGGTTTCAAAGCTTAGATTTAATGAGTAATATTGGACATCGTGCTATTCACTGTACTTTTTCCTGTATACGCTTGCTTGATCGATTGAAAACAACATCCATCCCCGAACCTGCCCGTTTCAGGGCCTCAGCGAGCGAAGCGCGCGTTACCAGTGTTGAAGGGGTGTGGAAGCCTAGAGATTAGTGTGAGATGAGTCATGTGATGATGAGTCATGTGCAGGGCACATGACTACGGATGGACTGTATTTATATGGAGATCTGTCCATACGATGGGCAGTAGTTCAGTCAATATATTCAGAACCTGTCAAAAGCGGCCGTGGTAGAGCTCAACGAAATGATCAATCCTCACTCGATTTTCCTGTTGATCCTGTGCGGAATCCCCTTCCTTCTTTAGGCACTACACCTAGAGAGACTTCTCTAAAGCGCCCTCGAGCATCTACTGCAAATACAACTCCTACGTTACCTCCCCATCGTAGTCGACCTCCAAAGATTAAAACAACAAAAGCATACATGTTTAAGGGGCTTCATCCACTCTATACTCACCACAACCTTACAGACCCTAAGAAATGGCACAAATACATCGAAATCCACTGCGGTCAACCTGGCTGCACTTCCTTTGGTTATAAAGAGATTGAACGCAACTTGAGCGGTACCAACAACTACAAAGTCCATTACCGGAATAAGCACCCTGGGTCCTGCCTCTCTGAGAAGGAGAAACAAGCTCGATTGAAGGAACAGGCTCAGCATTCGCAGGGAGAGTTCTTTGACGTGCCAATAACACCGCAAAGTAGGGACGAACACTTCCGAAACCTCCTCCTTCACTTTGTTATCAAAAACAACCTCTCCTTCTCTATTGTCGACCAGCCAGAGACGAAGGCTCTTTTCAGCTTTCTCAACCCAACGATACGACAAGTTACACGAAGCACAATGGTGAGAGACTTGAAGAAGAGGCACACAACTGCAGAGCTTGCGTTACAGCAAGATCTATACAATCATATGGCAGAGGGAGGGAGATTCGCGTTGACAACTGATGCTTGGGCTGGAAACAATAAATTAGATTATTCGACGGTGACGCTTCACTTTAAGAGAAAGACCGCCAAAGGCAAGAAGAAGATCGGACACATGGAAAGCATCATTCTAGACGTGATTGAGCTTACAAATCCGTGTCATGATAGTCGATATCTTGCATCCAAGCTAGTAGAGATCACTGATCGTCTTGGAATCACCCGTGCTATTATTTCTGTTACCAGAGACAACGCAGCACCTAACGATAAAATGCTAAAGGAATTTGAAGCTATTGTTATTGAGCAATGGGAGCTTATGAGCCACGAGGATCAGGTGAAGTTCTACTTGAAATTCAACGTAGTAAAAGGCGATGTTTGGTGTTGTGCGCACATTTACAATATCGCAGTACAGAGAGGTATAATCTTAAATCAATTAACAATCAACGCCATTGATACTAACTTTATATAGCCTTGAAAGTAATCAAAGCTGAACCCGCCGAGTTTCGTCACGAATATCACCACCCTGCGAACGCAGCTCTTCCTCCTCCTGCGGCCTCGAAGAGTTCTGTCTACAAACTCCGAAGCATCTCGATCATCTTTAAACTACGAAAATTGGCGCGTTTTCAGCTCATTCAGATGTGTAAGACGCTGAATATCAAGTACCGCGACCTCCCTTGCGACATGCCAATTCGGTGGAATTCAACAGACGCGATGTTCTCTGCAGCCCTACAAATGGAGGATGCGATTCGAGCGGTTCTAGCAACGCAAAAATGGGACAAATCAGTGAAGGAATACTTGACCCCGACGGACGAGGATTGGGTGAGTTATCGAGAAATGGCGATATTCTTTAATATCTTCAGACAGCTAACAGTTGCGTCTTAAGCGGATAGTTACCTAACTCTCTATAACGCCATTCTAGATTACCTTCAAATCCTACGCCAATTGAACGTTTGGAAGGCACAGAACGAGCAACGCGTTATTCAAGTGGCAGCAGAGGCAGCATACAAAACCATGGCCGAATACTACAAAGAATCGATGGCAACTCGTCATTCTTATGTTGCGTTGCTCTGCGACCCTCGCTATAAGCTTGAATGCTTGGAGTTTCTCTACGAGGCCAAAGGAGGTTCACATTCCGTTGGTTATACGAAGGCAAAGCTTCACTTTGAGCATGTCTACAGCACCTACAACCGCAGAGCTCAAGGTATTGCTCAATTAGAGCAAGATCAAGCTAAAAAAGTAAGAGAAGTTACGCGCGAAGCTCGTGGAGCCTCAGTAACACCTGAACCCCTAGTTGCTATAGGCCAGGAGGACTGGAGAATCAACCCCTTGCACGGGTGGGCGGAACATCGTGCTGAACGACCTCAAGCTAATATGAATCCTCAATCAGAGATTACGCGTTGGTTTGCGGAAGGAATGATAGACCCAGTATCGACGCCAGAGCAACAACAGTTGTATATGCTGTCCAAGGCGTACGACTTCCCAATAATCAGTCAAATGGCGAACGACTTCTTGGCTATTCCTGCTACTTCAGCACCTTCAGAACGAGTATTCTCTATGGCAGGGAATCTCATCTCTACAAGAAGATCAAGAATCAGTAGTGAGAACGTTCGATATGTGCTTTGTTTACGGAGTTGGGGTATTTTAGCACTTGACGACGACGAAGAAGAGATTCAAATTGACGACGATGGGAAGATAATTGTGCCTTTAGAGCCTGAGGCACTTCCTATTTTGGTTGCTAATGCTCCCCCAGTTATCGACTTAGATTAGAGTCAAATACATGCCTCAGGGCCTTCAAAAATACTATATATACCCCCTCAGATATGTCTAAAATCCGGGTAATCCGCCCAAAAATTCCGGACGGTACCCTACCCGCCAAATTTGGCGCGGAGGATACCCGGGAGGATTTACACCGGACGGATCCTGGATTACCCGTACCCGTGGCCAACTCTGGTAATATGCGGGGGAGCAGTATAATTACCTTCGGTGCCATGATCAGAGCATGATCAGAGGATGATCCTAGGAGAATTAAGGCTTTGCGAAAGTAAGAAGGTGCAAGGGTTGCAGATTAGACTAGAGTGAATACCGAGTCCCCTCGTAGGTATCCTTTTATGCCTGCATACCGACAGACCAACGAGCTGACTCAGCCTCTGTCGGTAGGCATCGAAACGGTGAGTCTTATCACCGATAAAGAGTAGGATGATAGGCTCTTTTACTCTCTCGAGTATCATTGAAGAGCTTCATAACCCGTCTCTCCAAAATAAATAACCAATATTCTGAGCCGGATAAGAGAGAAGACTCCGCAATAGATAGTCAGCAGCCGCGGCCAAAGTCATCCCTCGAGGGAGCCGTGGACCCTGAGGCATTCGATATTTGTAAAGTGCGTCCCTTTTCGGAGTTAGAACAGACACGAAAAGTATATATTATCGCTAGGTATGAAATAAAGTAAGCTTCTTGTGCACGTGGAGACACACGACGCAAACCTAACTAATTTGGACGTAACAGCAGCCAATCCCCGGCGAGCCCTACGCAGCCAATCAGCACGAGGCTTGGCGACGAGATTTCCGGTGCGAATCCCCGCTTTTTCGGCCCCTGCCCTCCCGGGCTGGTTGGTTGTCCCTTCCTCTCGTTCCTCGTTTCAAGGCACTAATTAGTTGATTGGACTAGAATAATACTTCCCCTTCGGCGAATCTGATCCTGCCAAGCGTTCTAGAGGCTTCTCGTGACAAGGCTAAACGAGCCAATGAGAAGTCTTAAATTTGCGTCATTGCTGCCTTATTGAGTAAAGGCTACAAAAAGGAGGGACGGAACAGTTAAGCCTGATACGAAGTAGGTGAAAATCGCTTGACTAGACTAGAATAACACGTGTTATTCTGTTATTCTAGTCTAGTCTAGTCAGTCAAAACGCTGGACCGTGAGTCCATTTGCCAGTTGATAGGCAGGACGCTCTACCCTACAGCATACAGAAAGAGTATATGTTTCTATAGCATATCCTATAAATTAAATTAAAATTAAAACATCCACCTTCCCTTTCCTATCGGACCCCCACATTCGCATCCCTCCTCCAATCAATTACTGTAGGTATCGATCCCGTCAAACTTCCTACTTGCAACCAATCACCAAAAAACAAGAAGCCTTGCTTCTCTATTGGTGTTCGCCTCACCTCACCTCATTCCTAACCGTTCTTTCCACTCTTCTCCTCTTGCCGCGGAAGTCCCATGGTGCTGGTGCTGGTCTGGTGAACCGTTGAGATGCACGCACTGCATCAACTCAGCCATCAATCAATCGAATACTCTATGTAGCCTAGACCCAAAAAGCAAGTCCCTCCCCATCTCAGCCAAAACAGCCAAAACACCAAAGCAGCAGCGCAAAACTATCTCGGCATCTCCGCCAGTCGGCAAACGTGGACGCCACGAGCGATCACGGAACCCAAGTTCTCCTGTGCCCATCCATCCCGTTCCTCAAATAGGTATTGTCCAATCCCATGCCTCACTTCTTACCTCTCAGCCAATAAACAAACATCTCCTCTCATACCTATACAGTACATTTCCTCAGGGATGTCAGGCATGTCTGTCCCAGCGCAATCCAGTCCAAGCCAGCCCGAACCAACAGCGCGGGAATGCCCACCTCCACTGCACTCCACTCCAGCCAGCCGAACAACCACACGGTCCTGACCACGGTATTGGGAACAACACCAAAAGGCGAGAAGTGGCGAATTAACGCCTGCCGTCGTACACTCTTCTTGCCATTGGATGCATCACTTCAAATCTGTGACAGAAAATGCAGTGAGGGCTGTCAGCTGAGTGTGCTCTCACATACGGTTTGTTCCGGGCTGGGCAGGCTGTGCCAGGCTGAGGCGGTGCGGTACAGTACAATACAGTATTCCTACTTTTTGCAGTATCGCTTGTACTGTAGTAAATTTACTGTGCTGTTCACGTAGGTAGGCATAGGCGAATTCCGAGTCAGCTATCCAGTCTCATCTCATGTCATCGCCATTAGCCAGCCAGCAGCCAGCCAGCATCGCCAAACCCACTAAATGCGGGAAGTGGACTTGATTTGCAATGCATCGCGTGTACTTTTGCTGGGTCCTGGGTCCTGACCTGGTGGACGTTCAAGAATTTTAGGTGGTGGTACAGTTCATACATATTTGGCGCATCCCTCCTTTACTTCACACCTTCACTCTCGATTCTTTCTCCTGCTCTCCTCTTCTTGATTTTTCTTTCGGTATATCTACCTACTGTTCGAGATATCCATCCATCTGTTTACTGAAGATTGGACATCAGACGAAGAAGGAAACGCATTGACAATTGCTGAATCGATCGAGAACACAATGGTCATCTACGCCACAGATATGTCTCTAACACCCTCACCGTCGCACTCTCGCAACCCCTCACCAGAACCCTCCTCCTCCTCCTACTCAAAATCCAAACAACCCTCCCAACAACCAACAACCACTTTCCCCCTCTTCCCCCACCTCACCCTCGAACTCCGCCTCCAAATCTACACCGAAGCGCTACTCCTGCACCCGCGCGTCCTCTCTGTCACTAGCACCTCGACATCCTCCCTGCACTGCACCTCCCCACATCCCGCCCTCCTGTCCCTCAACCGCGAAGCTCGCCACGAAGCCCTACAATCCTACCACCTAATCCGGGATCTCGAAGGCGAGCGAGGGTTCTACTACAACCCCTTGCTAGACACCATCCACCTGACCTCCTCAACGAAATACGCAGCGGCAGAAGCATCCACGACATCGACGCCACAGGACGAATGGCTTCTCTCGCTCTCGCAGATATCATCTTCCCTGCCTCAACATTTAGGGGTCTACTCCCTCGCCCTGCGCGGAGTGTCCACCCTGCCGCCTAGCTCATCATTCGTGTCTTCCGGGGGTAGCAAAGTCCGCGAGATGTTAATGCTTGTCGGACCCGGTGCGCATCGCAGGGGAGCGAGTACGTATTGTGGGGTTGGCGTGGGGTTTATGCGGAAGATGATGTGTAGGGAGATAGAGCGCGCGTTAGAGGCGATGGATCAGGCGGGTGGGTTTGAGAGTGGGAGGGTGCCGAGTTTGGTGCCGCTTGTTGGGGGGACTGAGGATGAGGTTGAGGAGAGGGTGTTGGAGGAGAGGGGGGAGGGTGTTTTGGTTGTTTGATGGGGGGAGGATATGCTATAACTGCGTGCATGTATGTTGGTTTGTTGAACTTTGTTTTGTGGGATAGGGTGGCGTTGAGAATGGGAAGGGGGATGGGGGAAATAGTGGGGGGGGGAAGTTGCTAAAGTCGGTTTGGAATGGATCGAGTTGGTTGTGTCTCTGTACTGTATTTTATTATTGTGTTCGATAAGCTGCGCTTGTCGCGTGGGTGGCGTTAGACATGGAGAGGGATATTTGTATTTAGCCAGGGCGTTCGGGATCAGGTACAGAAGCATCATCGCTAAAAATCCAGCATGTTTACCTCTTTCCCAACCTTACAGGGCTTCTTTATTTCACCTCCAGGTTCGCTCTGTCTGTCTCGCTAAATGTTTCAGGGGCTCGACTCGCTATATCTACATATTTTAAGTTCAGGAGAACATCCATATCAATCTCCCCGTCTCTCTCGAAGTGTATCTATCTTTTGGGCTCGGCTCGATGGCCTGTCCAGGTATCGTCCTGTCTCGGCAAGCCCATGGTGCATGCTCTCCACCACGACTAGCGGCTGCTGTCAGAAGATGTAAGGAATCGGATATAAAATTGCAGCACCACAGAGCATGACTCGATTAATTCGAGAACAGCTGGGCTGGACTCAGTAGACCGCAATCTCGACCTCTCGTCTATACTATACTCTCCAGTATAGCGAGCAAAAATAACCTACACTGAAAAAGAAAAAGAAAAAGGAAAACCCCGAAACAATGCAAGCGTTCGGACATAAGGTAAAGCAAAGCCTTTGTTTGCATGGACTACTTTACAGTACTGCTAGTTTTGTATTCGACTTTGCTTGGCGTAGTAGGTATGCTCTGGCCTGGTATAAGGTTACAATATTCTAGGGGAAAAAAAAGGAAAAGGAAAAGGAAAAGAAAAACATTACATGTATAATACTCCATCCATCGATCGATCGATCATTCGTTCTTATCCTGCTCTACCCGTCTCATCCTCGCCTACCCGCCCGCCCGCTACAACTACGGCTCTCACTAGCAACCGAACCGCCACAAAAGGGAAATAAGAAATAGGAATAGGGAAAAGGATTTTAAACACCTCATGTGTTTTTTGAGTTAAAAAGAGTTATTAAAATAAAATTCATTAAAAATCTTTAAAAATATTCGAAAATTTCACTTTAGGTAGTCGAATAAGTCCGTTGAAAACACTTGAAATTTAAACTTGAAACTATATAAACTAGCTCCGTTTTATAAATCCTCTTATAAACGAACTGCCGTTTTAGCTTATAAAAATTAACTATAGTCCGTTTGAGATTTTAAAGAACGAACGTCAGTTAGTTGCCGTTTTGCCAAGAACGAGAAAACTATCGACTACACTGGCAGTTCCTTTATATTCCGCTGGGCATGGTGCTTTACCTGCCCCGTCCGACGCTTCAGCCTATCACTAGAACTCACCTCGTCTTCATCGTTTTCATTTAATCCTGAGCACATCTTATGGAGAAGGAGCTCGGAATTTAATTTGACATGATTCTTGACCGAGACCGGGTGCAGGTTTACTGATAGCGCTTGTAAGAAAGTAAGCATATGCTCGTGGGATTATTTACGGACTTTAACAATATCGCAACCGTAGGTCCAATTTGGTTGCTGCTGCCTTTTTTCAACAAAGTTTATTTTTGGGCGTCCTTATACGGCTGACGTCGTGCAAAGGTACTAGTGGTTCAATTATCACGCAGCCTACAAGTATCGGTCACAGTATTCTACCTATCCGCCTACCACGCTCCTCCATACATATATATATCAGCAACATCACGACGACATTTCATCACAATCCAAACTCATACTCCTATTTCCTCACTGTCATATCTCCCATTCCACCAAACATGGACTACGCCACACTTCCGACCCCACCTACTTGCGTCGCAGATTTCTGCCTCAACCCCGTGCGTTCCATATCCCTCATCTTTTCCATTCCCGTGCCACATCCATCTCCCTCACTCCTCTACCACTTTTCACCCTTCTATCCCGTCTTCGACATTTCACGCAATTCCGCTAAACGGATGGTGAAAGATCGGAACCGCCACAGCCTCCATCGCCAATGAAGTCGCCGCCGTCCAGTGCCTCATGAAAGCCAGCGGGCTGAGCTATAGCATGCACTCCACTGGCACAACTGTTGGTTCGTTTTCCATCCTTTCTTTCTTCTGATCCCGGTGTAGAAACCTACCTCTTCAGTTACAAATTAGAAGAATATATTTCTTTGCTATTCGTTGCTGATATTATGGTAAAATAGAAGGACCCTGGGAGTCAGTAACCCGCCTAATTGGCCAAGCACAAACCCTCGTGCACCGCAACGGGGTGGTGCGCATCCAGACAGACATGCGGATCGGAACGCGAACGGACAAGGAAGAGCATTTCGCTGAAAAAGTGACAAAAGTCGAGTCGATCCTTACTGGAAGGGGTCATGACGCAGGCGGAGGAGATGAGGCCGAAGAAGATACAGTGAAATTGCAAAGGCCTGTTTGAGGTTGCAGACAGACAGAACTATGGGAGGTACAAGCGGCAGTACGTCACGATTGAAATATTATTGCATTTTAAGCTGGGAATATATTGTGCGATTGCTGTGAACGTGCTGCAATCAGCTGCTCAACTTGGTGGCTATGTATCAGAAGGATGGTTAAGGAGCTGCATATGAATTTCGAGCCTATTTGCAAGATGTCATAACCGTTCAGTCCTATGGTTCAGCTCCTTCGGGGGAGGGTTGGTTGAGGGTCGTCATTCATTCACGAAGACCACGCAAAGCAATACAGTACTTTCCGATTTATCCAATGATTTTACCTCCAACAGAGTTGTTAACGAATTAAAGAAGTCTCTCCATAAATACAGTTTTCGGTTAGAAATAGAGTCTGAATATGAAAAGAAACTCAAAAAACATAAAAAGCCATCGGTGGCAACAGCATTCAAGGTGAGCAATGATTTAGGGTTCTGCAAGTACATTGAGACGATAGCCATCGTCCGCGGTAGAGTCAGCGAAGCGCTATTATATATTCAAAGAAGTATTACTTATGATGGACATCATCTTAGTGTCTTTCAAAACTAGCAGCGGCGTCGGTTTCCAGTTACTGGCCTCCAGTTACTGGCTTTCGCTACCATTGACGGGATAACGCATGGCGCGGAACAGCCTCAGGGTCTTTGCCTCCTGATGGCCACAGAGCACCAACCCGCACTTTCTCAGGTGCTCGGTGGCCGTCAGATAAGTGTCATCGCCCTCAGGATTTGGAAACCTTCACTTCTATCTCCATCAGGTGTAGCGACCGGGCTGTCACGTCGTCGAAGAGAGAGAGTAAACTGGACGCCGCCTATTTAAAGGTCTTGCAGTGGGGACTTCCCTACGACAGGTAGCCATAATCGGCTGCTCCCAAAAACAGGTGAGTCATGGAGGTGAATGTAGATCGTCCACAGCGTCTTTTCAGGATTTCTGTAAAGGCCTGAATTGGACGTAGGGGGCTGGCCTTAATGGCATGTTCGTAGTAAGGCCTCCTCCAAATATAGCCAAATTGTGTAGCTCCTAAGCAGGCGAAATCTAGAATTGGCTTGGGAATGAGAATCGTTGTCAAGGTTAAAAAGGAATAATTTTGGAAAGTTGGGTTGGCCACACTTGTTTCGCGAGGAGGACCCCTAACTTACAAAACAGCCGAGCCCACCAAACCTTGCGGCACAGCCCTCGCTAACTGGCGGGCCGAGCAGATGATCCCATAGTGTGCAGGACCGAGGTGGAGAAACCGACCACCTTCGCTTCCACCAAGTCAAAAAAACTTCAAGGTCCATGGTGTCACTAGCGGCCATTAATAGTGGGTGTTGACCACTATTATTCCATTGCTTTGCACGCTCTGAAACCTCTTTGGGTGTTTGTTTGTGCACGTTTGTGCAGGTTCTTGCGACTGACTTGACTCGGACTTGTTCCGGGCACAGCGCGGGACCCTTGGCGGCGCCGTACCCGTTTTTTTGGGGGGGGGTTCACCCGGAACAGCGTGTCCGCGATTACGCTGGGACGGCATCTACACTGTCACTTCTAACATCCGAACGTGCGCACTTCCTTTCAGAATCACGACTTTACAGAATGCCCTTTCTTGAGCGACAGAATTCCAATATGTCCAAAGCGGAGCGCGTAGCCCGACGCCGGGGCACTCGTTTGAGAAAAATGGTGCTGGATCACGTTTACGAACTCGTAGAGTCACGTGGCTGTGAAACGCCAAGACGTGCAAACTTCCACACTTGACGTCATGAAAAGTCAGTCAAATATCTCGTGTACTGCCACCAACGTGCTGTCTGCCTTTAGTCATCAACTTTGTACTTGCTTGCAATGTCTCAGCCATCTCTTCTCAAGTTTTCGCATTCTATTCCCGACGAAAAGACTCTCTCTGAGAGTTATGCTTTTCCCGTATATTCTCATGACGGTAAATCCACTCCATTTGGTGAACTAGTTTCGAAGGATGGTGTCGTAACGGTCATCGCGATATTTGGTACAGTCTCTGTTCCTCAATATGCCCTCACCTGTTTTCGAAACGGCAACTAATCCATCTGTATTTGAGTCCGCCATTTCTTCTGCTCCTGCGATCAAGATTTTATCAGCTCCCTCCCGCCACATATTACCCCAGCTACCGTCTCTACTCTACCTTCCGGACCGGCCCGACTTGTTGTTATCGGCTGCGGCGACCCATCTCGCATCCTCCCTTACACTACCGAAACGTCCTGCGAGTTCCCAATATTCACAGACCCTACTTGTCGCCTACACGAAAAGCTCCGTATGAAAAGATCCCTAGCTAGTTCTTCGAAACCAACTTACATGAAACACTCGCTGTTCGGTCTGATCATGAGTAGTGTGCGACAAATGATCTGGAGCGGATTTGGGGCGTTCAAAGGCGGAGACTATAGTCAGAATGGCGGAGAGTGGATCTTCAGGGCAGGGAAATGTGTGTGGGTACATAGGATGGAGACGACATCGGATCATGTGCCGGCGGAGGAGTTGATACGGGTTCTGAGGGAGATTGGAAATTAAGAGGTGGAGGGCGATGGGAAGAAAATTGAATCCCCCTGGCGCGTCATTTCGAGCGGATCTCGGTCGGCTGGGAAAGGACAGTCCTCGGAACCCACCACCAGGAATGAGGGGTTACTATGTAATTTTTGAAAAGAGTCCAGATGTAAATAGGTTGTATATTGCAATGAACTCCAGTTACCGCTCTTTGGATGTGGTTTGACTGGTGAGGTGATTGTCCGACAAATGAGGTGTTTCTGTCGTGGTGTGGTTCTGCAAATCGGGAGCATAGAGTGAGTCTAAGTTCCTTGGATTATGTAGAATGGCGGACGGGACGAGGGTGATGGTATTGCGACTGCGTTGTTGGACAGCTTCGTTTGATGACAACTAAACCGACAAAGGTCCAGTCATCACTCACGCGAGGAGTCGAGGGCTGCAAACGATGTTGTTCTCCCGATATTGCACATGTCTGCTCGTTGAATCTTATTGGTTCTCTCAAGGAGTGGCGACAGCGCCAGACTGGTGTTGCGTTTACGTGTTTGTTCCAAAGCCAGTACAGCTGTTCAATCTAGCTTATCTCTTACCCCAAATTCTCATTTTACTGACGCTTCACGCCAACCCCAAAGACAATCAAAATCCTCACAAAAACCATCGGCGCCGTAGTCCAAAACACAACCCAATCCTCCGTCGCCCAGCTTCCCATCGTGGACCAAGCACCCCATCCTCCAACAGCCTGCGCAACACTATGGCAATAAGCCGCATCGCTGAGCAGCATTCCCATACATAGAATTCGCCAGAGGCGCAGGTCATCAAATAGACGGAGCACGATTGCTTCGTCAAACGCAAAGCATAGCCACGCTCCGCCGAGCTCGGTGTACAAGAAGGCGGTGTTTGCAGCGAAGGACGCAGAGTTGCGCGTCATCGTCGAAATGTATTCGCCTGGGTTGCGGAACGCGAGGAGTGCGCCCAGTACGGCGAGTAAAGGTTCGATTGTTGTGAGTATGAGGCGGTAGACAAGGGGGATTGAAGCCGTCGCTGAGACGGATACTCCGGAGTTGCGAGGTGGCGCCATGGCGATCAGTGACATCTATAGACAAATGGGGCACTGCAGGAACAGTCGACATCGACGCCGTGGCGCAGTAGTAGCTCCGCGCATCAAACGCGGCTTTGGCTGCGAGGTGGAGAGGAGGTCACCCTGAGCAGCTACTTCGTATCAAGGGTAATAATCTAACATTTTCCGTCTGTGCCAAATGACCCAGATTTTACCTGTTAAAGAGAAAAAATGAACGAATCAGATCAGCTTATTGGTGCATATCCCTTGTAAAGTGGAATCTTCCAGTAGTGCGCACAGACATAAAATGTTGAATTATTTCAGCATGTACCAAGTATGTTCGCGACTATCGTGCTTTTCCCAATCATTGTTCGAAGATTGAGTGTGTTGGATCTATTCAGATTAATCACACTCTCTTATCCCATTCTCTACCTCTCGACACCGTACTTCGTGCTCTTTCCTGAGTCCATGCGAATGGCCGGAGTCTTTGCGTTGGTAGTCTGGAAATGCACATTCGCAAACCCCGCAATTTGCAAAAGAGGCTTGGATGAACTGATGCGCGGAGATACTTCTGTCAAATTTCGGCCGGTTTCGTGGCTTCATGGCTTCGGTCAATCTGCTTGGAAGAGCTGTCGGTCCACGGATGAGAACTCCGGTGGCTTCTGGGACTCGACGACTGAGGGTCAACACGGCTCACATGTTGAAGATTGATGCTCCAGTCGACCGTCTCAGACGTTAAACCCAGGATGTGATGATCCCTTCCTTGTTTATTGAAAACGGTCGCTTCTGCGCGGATGGGCTGGAGAAGGGAACAGGCCGAGAGAGGCTCAGAGGCAAGTTCGATGGATCTGCAGGTGGCAGAAGCGCCATGTCAGTGCCCCTGCTCGTGCGTGGTCGAGAGGTGAGCCCGTCCCGTCCGTCCGGAATCACCAGCACTGCGGGGCAGAATGAGCGCAAACGGAGATCTTACTGGTCACACTGCAAGCTGCTGTACGGAAGTACGAACATACTGATGCGTTGTGAATGCACTCCTTTTTCATTTACTCCTCCCTCTCCGGATGGCGTGGATACGGGAGGAACTGCAGCACCACGTTCAGCCTGCCATGACCCCGCCACGCATTTCATCGGCTTAGCGCCTGCACTGATGGCACGATTTTTGCATCACTGCCTGCCGAGCAGAAATATGGCAGTTGCTGTCGACGTCTTCCTTCAAGAGATCGGGACGTGCAGCCAGCACCCCAAGAAGGGTTAAGATGCTCGATCACTTCACCAGTGCGTTCAGAAGGAGGGTTAAATCTGATAGATATTATGGTGTGCTAATCTGATCCAAACACTTTCAAGGAGTCAAGAGGAACCAACCAGCGCCGCGTATCTGCATATCCAGATTTTACATCTTTGGAGCCAGTTCCACTACAGTAAGAGCCCTTTAGCGACATTTCTATTCTTAGTGTAAGCGGCGAGGTGCCAATGCAGGAATTGAGCAGCCAGTCCCAATATTATAGGGGGAAGTCTTATCGGCCCTCGTATGATAATTAATAGAAGTTTGATTAACTTACCGTATCTAACGAACTACAGACTGCCCTAAAGTCGCCCGTGATGCTTTGATCTGCCCAAAGTCCAACAAAGTAGATGTAGGGGAAGCAACTTGGATAGTGCACCCGATCACATTTGTGTCTCTCCACCAGGCACTGACATCGTTCGGCGCGGGCCGCTGTCTGTTCAAACACATCGCTAAAGCGCCTCGTTGCTGATCTCCCTTGTGAGGCGGGGTATCATTTTGGGTTCGGGGGTCAATCGAGGGAAGGTGAGGTTGTTTCTGGGTATTGGAAGACCTCGTCACATATTTCTAGGGAACTTCAGTCTCAACCTCCAGAAAACAAAATCGGGAAAGCATTACTCACTCCCGTACCTGTTATATTCTTGGGCAAGGAAAAGGCAGGGCGGTGACTGAAAGTTAAAGGTCGCAACTCTGGATCGCCATCCTCAGAGAGCCTGTGCGGCAGGAGGGTGTGAAGACTTGCATGTCTCAGAGTGGGAGAGGGATACGGTGTCGGAGGTGTAGGAGGTAACTCAGAAGGATATGGTTCGGTTTTTATCAATCGAAAAGTCATCATCGGTCCGCGCAAAGACGAGGAGTGCAGAAACGTGTAAATCAAGATGCTGGGCGACTAGTGATACAGAATGGGTTTCGCAGCAGCAAGTCGACCGAAGCTTTCTTATATACTACGGACAATCCGAATAGTGTTGAGATTATAGACACGACAGAGCTTGGACGACTTGATAACATAATCTCAACAGAATATCAGCTCAAAAGATATCACATGGCGGCTTGGATCATGCTTTGCTTGTCTGAGCGGAATCAACATGCCATCCAGGAGATAGATAGACATCGCCCTCTATCATTGAACAAGTTTTTCAGGGGCGGACGGGGGGCCGACGCACTTGAAACAAAGTAGAACTAGCACATACAAGTTGGATGGCGAAGGACATGGCCAAAATCCCCCCTAAAAAAAAACAGGAATGTACACGCAAACAAAACGAGGCAGGCCGATGCGAAGCAAGATTAAAGTGGATGAGAAAAAAGCCAGGAATGCACACGCAAGCAGATCGAGGCAAACCGATGTGGATCAAGATTAAAAGACTTGGGAGGCTTGGAAAAGGGCAGAGCTAGACGATTGCAAGGTTTCTACGTGCAGGTGGATGCACCCCGCCTCGCCATCACATTCACCACCGGGATGGTTAGTGATTAATGCTTTTTACATCTGCGGCTCCACCGGTCTCTTCGGCTCGTATTTTCGTCGGCACCAACGGCTTCATCAGCACCATCGGCTTCATCGGCAACTTTTCTGCATAAGTAGGAGTGGGGAACAGGGAGGGCTTCCCGAGCGCTAACCCAATCCTCAGAGTTCTGCAGAATTGGCGTTCCGTTCCTGTGGGGGTGTACTGTACCTGAGTTGTGGAGTCCAGAGCTTGGAGCCATAGTTCGCTTGACTCGTCAGCAGCGGCTGGAGCGTTTCCGTGTCGGCATGTATCAGGCAGAGATCATGCGCGGGCCCAACGCTGGCAAGGGAAAATAAGGTTGTGGAAGAAATTGCAGAGGCCCCTCATAGATTGGGGAGTTTGGTCAATGAACTCGATAGGGATAGACGTAGAAACCTATCTTTATTGTAGCAAGGGTTGTGTCGAATTTCAAGGAGAGAATTGCTTGACTCATGGAGCTTTGGGTGTTGAGGAACGCCCCCGTCTGGGGCGTGATGATCCTGCACTGCTGCACGAAGTGTCCAAAACAGCAAAACTAGGATTAGTAACAAAATATTGTAGGCCGCAGCTAAATCTACATACGGAAATAGCTAAATCTACATATACTTTAAAAATCATTATTATAATTTTAATAAAACTAATTTTAAAAAATACTATTATAATGTATTAAACAAGATTTAAAGTTAACAAAATTCGGGATTTTATAATTATATTACGAAAACCAAATATGTTTTAAATTATATAAAACTTGCAAAAAGATGTTTATAATAAAAGTGTTTATTTATGCTTTTTACATATATTATAAAATAAATTATTATTACGTAAAGCGTTTTATTTTTCTTATCTTTTAAATTTTTTAAATAATTTATAATAAATATTATGTAAGCGATTTACTTACAAAAATAAAATAAATTCATATAAACATAAGCTATGCTTAAAACTATAATATAATTTAAAACTCTTTTTATATATATTATTTTTGCCTTTTGAAATGTAAAAGAAAAATTATATGTAGATTTAGCTGCGGGCCATATTGTATACTTTTTCCCTTACCGTCATGTAAGATTCCTCAACACACCTACACCACCAGCGACTGCTTCATACTCTGCATCTGATGTCACTTAATAGATGCTACTCGTTATAGAAATGGCCTGGCTATCCTAAGCATCGATTAAAAGCACAAAATTTATGGCGTCGACGGTCTGAAACATTGTGTCAAATGAATAGAATAGAATAGAATAGAATAGTCACTTGTGGTGCGCGATAAGACCAGGGCTCTGTGTTGGGATGTATAGTCAAGCCTGAATGCCGGGGTTACGTGTACCACGTGACCTCCTAGCTAGCATATAAGGGAGCTCTCCCTCGAGCTCCTTCTTAGAAAAGACGTACAAAATAAAAGGCATAACAAAGCATACGAACCACAGGTTTTCGTGCTACGTGCCACCTTTTTGATACCACCCCTTTACTACCTAGTAAACCGACAGCTCTGCGAGCAGTTGAATTGATAGAATGTGTTGATTGATTATTCTCCATTACAGTAGAAAAGTAAGAAAGGGGAAGTGCTCCTTCAAGGCGGTAAAGTGGCAGAACCCTGTTGGGAAGCATCTGGCTTTGAGCGAGGTCTGGCCCATGCCTGTACCACATCACTATTATTCTATTCTATTCAAGTATTTGATATACTATTCTAGTCTATTTAAATAGAATAGAATAGTATTTGAACGGTTGCTGACTAATACGTACTAAGGTGTTCTCGCTTAATTAAGGTTAAGGTTTGTTAGATCTTTACCCCTTTAAGGAAGGCACCCGTTGTCAGCCTTATCAAGCGAGATTAAGCAAGGTAGCGATAGGGAACCTCGTAGAATTTACTCGGCATTCTATATTAATAATAATTAATAACTCTTACTAATAGATAATTACTAATTAACTTAAATTTCTTTGTAGTACTTTCGATATCGCAGGTTTATAATTAAAGTAGAATCGCGAGATTTCTATATAAACAGTCGAATATTCGTTGAAACTCAACTTTCTTTTTCATATTAAACACTTTTATTACTACTACTACGTTAACCTTTTATTATATAACTTACTATAACCTCTACTATATCTTCGATATCCTCTACTATGTCTCAATCAACTTCAGTTGCCTCAAACCTTAGTCAAACTCGCCTGATTTCGAGTTAGAACCTCTAAGTCAACAGGCTCCTTTATTTAGGTTTAAATTCCTTTCTAAAACACTCGATAAGCCTAAAGATAACCCCGAAGAACCTCGAACAGTTACTGTTAAGTGCCTAGTTAGAGACTGTACGTAAGTTACTCTTATTAATATTTATTATTAAGTATATAACTAATAATATTATAGTAAAAAGTGGTTTAATCAAATGGTTAATCAAGCTACAAGTAACTATTACGCTCACTTTCGACACCCTCATAAAGATATTAATCTTGAGGCTATAAAGAATAAAATAGATCCTAGTAAGTAATATCTTATATAGCTTTTCTTTTAATATATTATTAATACTAATTAATATTATAGAGACTATTATACCGGACCCTACTCAAGGCTCTAGTCAGCTAAGCCTAGAGCAATCTTTTGCTAGTAATTCGCAAAGCCAAGAGTTTATAGAGACTATCTTTCAAGTAGTCCACTTCAAAAGGCTCTTATTAAATTTCCTTGTATCGAATAATATATCGTTTCGAGCAGTAACTAGTACTAGCTTTCGAAAGCTTATGGCTTATTTACATAAGTACTATAAGCCCTTAATATACTTAATATTATTACTAATTTCTTATTATAGGGAAGTACCTGCCTTATACTCGCAAGTATTAACCGATGAGTTAACTACTTACTTTATAAATGATAAAGCCTTATTAAAAGATGAGTTTATAAAGCAAAAGAAGTCTCAAGGGGGGTTCTCTTTAACTCTCGACGCTTGGACGGCTATAAATCAAGACACTTATCTTGGAATTACTGTGTAAGTTAATAATAACCCCTTTTAATTATATATATACTACTTACTTTATAGCCACTGGATCGACGAGGAGTTTAAACTTAACTCTAAGCTATTTGTGACAGCACGAGAGAAAAGACCTCAGAAGAGAAGCATAATGTCGATTCGAAACTTAGAATACAAAGCTAAGGAGAGAAGGTTCAGATTGAGGCAAGAAGAGGTGGTTTTATGCCAACCTCGCTTATAGTCATGTGGGGCATGGTTGCAGCCCCCAGAGTTGTAACACTATTAGCTATGAAAGACCTTGCTGAAAAACACTCAGGGGCTCATATAAATGAGGCTCTTATAAGTACTCTTAAAGACTTTGATATAGAGTATAATATTATAAGATAAGTTAATAAATACTCTTGAAGACTTTGATATAGAGTATAATATTATGAGGTAAGTTAATAAATACTCTTAAAGACTTAAAAGTATATAACTAACGGTCTTATAGTATTACAAGAGATAACGCTTCATCGAACGATACTCTTATTGTTGGGATAGCCTTAGCTAAGGGGCATTCTCTTACTCTGACAGCTTCCAAAGATAGTTGTCTCTCCTGGCCTAATGAAGCTTGGTTTCATACCTTGCCTCCTGGTTTCGTACGAGTAATGCTTATACGAGCTTAAGGGGTTAGGTACTTGATGTATTTAAGGTAGCTTTCCCTTTCGTACGAAAGGGACACACGGAATATACTTGATCAAACTTCACTTGTTGTATTCTTTGTCACCCTGATATCAGGTATCGAACCTTGGTTAGATACCAACACTTATAGAGGCTTTTATAAAGTACTATCGAAAGGAGACTATTAAGTTTCAAGGAGATACCCCTTGTATCGCTCACGTACTTAATCTTGTAATACAAGATATATTAAGGGGTATTATAAAGAACGGCTATGATACCTCTTACTCTAGAGATATATTCGAAGAAGAGAACGATATAGAAGACCCTGACATACAAGGCACAAGTAAGTCTTTTATATTCTTTCTATTATTAAATAATAACTTTAATAACTAACTTTTTATTAGATATATCGATTTGGCGTAAAGTACGGAAGATTATTATCGGTCTTAAATATAATGAAGAGAATAGGCGTCTATTAAAAGCTCAGATTAAAGCTTTTAATATAACTAATGCTCGATTACCACAACTCGGTAAGTTAATCTTTTAATCTTCTATCTTTTATTATTCTTATTATAAGAGCTAACTTATTAATAGATCAACAAACTCGGTGGTCTTCTACTTACTATATGATAAGAAACTTTCTTTATATATGGGAGCCTATTAAAGCTGTTATTCATAGCTCTAAAGAAAAGACCTTTAAAAATAAGGCTATTATTCTTACGCAAATAGAGCTTAAGTGGCTTGAAAACCTCTAAACTATATTAACTATTTTCGTTAAAGCTACTACAAAGCTTCAAGCCGAGAAATACCCGACTATATATTTGTGGTGCAGAAGTGGAGTAGAGCCTTGCGATCAACGTAGGGAGAATTGAAGTGGTTAATTGTTGTCTAGAATACATGAGGAAATCAGGGGAACACGTTGTTCTCCTGAAAGCGGTATAACGTGGCAGAAACCATATCCAGCGTAGCGCACAGCTAACCGAGCATCAGCCCGTGCCTGCACGACAATATTATATTATACCTGACGCATATTTAATATATAAAAAGCTAGAGAATTTTAAAGAGGAGTTTAAACAAGTACGTATTTAACTCTTTAGCTATTTATTATTAAAGGAAATACTAATAACTTAATATATGATAAAACATTTGTCAATGCTATTAATAGCGGTATCGCTAAGCTCCGAAAATATTATCCTAAAACAGGTGTTTTAGATAATAAATCAAAGAACCTTTACTTAAGTCTAGTATTAGACCCTAGGTTTAAAATAGAAGGTCTAGAGCAACTAGGTTTTACGACAGGTCTTATAAGCGATATTAAAGCTCGGTTAAAGACCGATTACGACTTGTAAGTTGCCCTTTAATTATATTACTTATAATACTAATAATTTATATAGATATAAGCTTGATTATCTCCGAGATCACCCTATAGTTGGCAACGAAGGAGATATTAACTTATACGACGCCTCAGACGACGACGAGCTAGGCTTATACACTAATAATAATGAAGACTTCGCCGAAGACGAATTAATTATATATCTCGAAGAGAAACGAAGCCCTAGGAACGTAAGTTATAAACCTATTTATAAACCTATTAACTTATAAGCTAACTTATTAATAGACTAAAGCGCTCGACTACTGGCGGCTTAATAAAGATAAATACGTAGTATTATCTCAAGTAGCTAGGAAGTATTTACAAATACCTGCTAGCTCGGCCGCTAGCGAGAGGTTTTTTAGTCAAGGGGCTTTAATAATCTCTAAGCTAAGAAATAGGCTTTCTAAAGAGACTTTCGAAAAGATTATTTTCCTTAAAAGTTGGGGTGTATTAGAAGACGAAGAAGGAAAGGAGTATGAAGAGCTTATTAAAGCTTATAGCGCGGAGGAAAATCCTTTTTATATAAAAGAAAAGATATAAACTATATATAGAATAAGAATATAGCTATATAGCGTTGAATAGTTGAATAGTATTTAAATAGCCTTTTAAATACTATTCTATTCAAGTATTTGTCGGAAGTAAGGGAGGAGGATCAGCTGACTCGTACGCATAACGTCGAGTCTGGAATCTCCCCGCAAGTTGGCCTTGCCAGCTTGCCACGAGAGTCAGGGAGATTACGGTTATGCCGTAATTCCCCGATCTCGAGTATATAGAATCGTTCTCTGCTCGAAGAGAGAGAGGACACACACAAATGCAACTACGAATCAAGAGTAAAGCTTTACCCATATTTGCCGTGTCACCACCGAACGAGAAACACCTTACTTGGTGATTCCAACAAAATTATATCGTATATTAAATTCCATTATATATTAACGTCGTAAATAAGTTGGCGCTTAATAGTTTTCGATATTAGTTTTTAATCCTGCTCGCGTTTAGAGCTATATAGTATTTATAAACTGAGAAGTCTAATTTTAATAATAAAATTACGACTTAGATCTAAGGGTATTTCGTACTTATTATACTTGAATTCCTTATCTTAGTTATTGAGAAGCTTCTTCGCTTTTTTAGCAGTGCAAGCCTTGAAGTACATGAGAATATTCTTACAAACTAAAGCGGTCATATGCGCAAAACACCGAATCCAACTAAATCTACCGTGAAATTGCATATAAGGCTTGCTAATTGGATTATTGTGGTACAGAAGTGGAGCATAAAGTAGGTGCTCCCAAAGTGGTGATCAAGTCGTCTTAATTCTGTAAAAGGAGGCTCGTAGGGAGTAACTGACTACATACACGAATAGGGGGTTGCTGACTCAGCAGGGCCATGGTGCCGCATGCCCGTGCCTGTACGACAATTATTCTTATCGTCGTAAGTCTTTTTTAAGCATTTAAATAGAATTGCGCAAAGAGTACTATTATTACTTGTTGGTATCTAACCAAGGTTCGATACCTGATATCAGGGTGACAAAGAATACAACAAGTGAAGTTTGATCAAGTATATTCCGTGTGTCCCTTTCGTACGAAAGGGAAAGCTACCTTAAATACATCAATTACCAAACCCCGTAGCTCGTATAAGCATTACTCGTACGAAACCAGGAGGCAAGGTATGAAACCAAGCTTCATTAGGCCAGGAGAGACGACTATCTTTGGAAGCTGCCAGAGTAAGAGAATGCCCCCTAGCTAAGGCTATCCCAACATTACTAGTATTATCACTAATAATAATAAAGAGTTTATAGCTAACGTTAAGTTCTTTAATAAGTTTTAGAACGATCTTTATAAGTGCCTTTTATATATGTGACCTAGTAACCTTAATGAACTTTAAGATCTCTTCTTTTTCTTTAAAATTCTTTAATATTTAATAGCTAATTACAGCGAAGATAGGGGTTCGATTTGGTGCTGTCTACATATCGAGGGTAAAGGAAATATGTGGTACAAAAACAGGCCTGCAGTTGTCAAACTGCAGATTACGGTATATAACCTTTATCCCTAAGCGAGCACGTGATTTCTGTACGACAAAATACTAATATAATCCGCTTTTAATTCTATTCAAAGGGCATTTCGCTTAAGAGTAAAGTTATCGTATATATAGTTTCGTAATGTATATCGATTCTTATAAGTATAGTATACTTTATACGTATTGAATATCTCTTAGAATTCCTTAATGTTAATTATATTAAAGGGTTGGTGAGTCTTAATTACTTATCGGCGAGTAGTTTTCTTCGTTATTAATCGAGCTTGTATTTTCGTCTTACTACTCTATTTCTTCTTCTTAGTATAAGATTCCTTATCTTCTCTTTGATTATATCCGCGATCGAGCTTGTATTTTCGTCTTGCTACTCTATCTCTCTTTCTTAGTATAAGATTCCTTATCTTCTCCTTAATTATATCCGCGAAGTTAAGTAATATAAGTTCCTTCCGTAATTTAGTAAGTAAATAAATGCTTTATTATCCCCGAAGTGGCACTATAGCACTTAGATTCGTACATATCCTATAATTTAAGACGCTTACTTAACTTCTTCGAGCATTCGAGGCAGCTTCAGCGGTATTCTTAAAGGGATATTTAAACCGCTCTTAACCTTAAGGTAAAAGTTTCCTTTTAACGCAGTACGTTTTATATAATAGTATACTTAAATATAAAAGATTGAGTTAGTAAATGGATAAGTTATTAAATACTCAAGTAATTTGAATGCCTTATAATTCTTAAAAACTTTAAGATAAAAGTAATTAATTAATATAATTATTCTTTTATCACTTTCTTTTCTCATGCTTATTCTTATGAATTATTTATCGTTTTATAGCCTTTACCTTCTTTGTTTTTATTATAAGAATGCTATTAAAAGTCGGGGAAGGAATATCTTTTATATTAATATTATTCTCCGAATCCTAATCTACGTGCCCTAAAGGGGCTTCACATATAATTATATCGCCCTCCAAGTTTATTAAAATAGTATTAAATAGCCCGATACTAGTAGCAGATTATAGGGTAATTGGGGTAGCTAAGGTAGTAAGTAAATTAATATTATAAGAGTTTATATGTTTATAATCGTGAAAAATGCGATTCGCTTTCTACGAATAAGGAGTAAAGAAGGAATTTTAAGAAGGGGCTCGATTAACGTAAGAATAATAGCGATTTATCCTATTTATATCCCTTAGTGTCGGTGCAGTACCGGTTCATGTACCACGCCGCATGTGTGAATATATTCCAAATGCGTGTATGGCGACAGAGTAATAAAGTGTGGTTCAAAATCTGTGTATTTTCTAAGAGAGTGCGAGGAGAGCCAGACTATATACTACGAAACCCCACCGAATCTCCACCGAAACCAGTCCGGCTAAGCTCTAACCCCTGACTTTGACCTGCACCCCCTTTCCAGACCGAAGTATGCTCATGCAGGGACCTATGGACCAACACTTAGTATACGTATTAATTAGAGCGTTGTAATAACAAAAGAGAGGGAAGAGTAGTTGACTTGGTAAGTGTTTAGGGAGACGAACACCAGTTTATGATAGGGATTAATGAAGTAATAAAGAGGGATAGATGTCGTGCAAACATACCTTGAAGCTCCACAGAGGCTAATATTGATTGATTGAACGTTGCGCAGTTGTGTATTAGACTGTTATTGTATTGTCTACGTTGGTGTATTCGAGCTCCCTGAATATGGAGCTCGCGGGCGCTTTGGCCATGGTGTCTTTGATTGGGCTCGCTTAGCCGGCCTACCATAACCTGCGCGACAATAGATTTGACGCAAAATGCTTTTAAATCTATTAATTGAAACGATAAAAAATATATAAAAAGAATAAAGGATTTGGGGAGCAACTCACATATTTCACGAAACGACGCGCCGTGCCAAAGCTATCAACACCACTATTTATACCTTACTTTATTATCTTAGAGACGACTTTTTGGGATTATTTTCTTATAACTACGTGGTGATTGCATATTTTGATTCTTACGTTCATTTTAGTATATGTATCACGCAAAAAGATAATCTGGTAATCATGGTTTGAGAAATGACTACACTCTCTAAAATAAAAATACTCAGAATCACTATAAATTAGATCAAACGTTTTAATTTTAATAAAAATAATTAAGAATGGTATTAATCGCGAGATCTACCTTTAAATATTAGATATTCCAAATGATAGACTTAAAAAAGCTAATTTATATGCTTAAGATTTAATCGGAACTCTAAACAGAATTAAGTTTCTTAAGCTCTTATTTACTTAAAACTACCAAAGTTAATTATAATACCGCAAATTTATCGTTTAGCGAGAAAAATGAATATAAATACTTCTCCAAACCCGAATTACCTAATTATTACTATCTAATGTGATTATTTATTAAGGGTTATTAAGTTATTAAGTATGTGTCGTGAGAAAAGCGGGGTAGGAGCGCAAACTTATAGTAGAATATTTTATATCTTCTTCTTTCTTAAAGATTTCCACTATTTAAAAAATATTAAAGGGGGGTTACGATTAATCTTTATATATAAAGAAACATATCTCTTTAATACATTTAATAACTCTGTCTTATAATTATTAAATTATTCAAAGATAAAGTAAGATTTAGCGAGGTAATTAATAAGTTATAACGAGAAGCCTAATTTTACGATACGCGATCTTTGCGGTCGGCATTATATTAGGCCGAGAGTTCACGAACTCTTCACGAAGTTATAAATAAAAACTCATATTTTGCTCTTCGTTGAATTCGAAGACTAGGTAAAGTTCGTATCTCTTTAGTTTAAGAGGTTGTTAAAGAATTCGTGTTCAAAGTCTTCAATTCCCAAGCCGAATAGTCCCCAATTGTAGGGAGATCTCGAAGCTCATGGAGAGAAGCCATAATAGCAATATCCTATGAAGGATTAAGTGGGAGTCTATAGAATATATCCTTCAAAGACGGTGAGTTTCTTCAATTACTGAAAAGTCGGTGTGCGGGGTTAGCAGTGGTAGATAAATCTTTTTCCCTTAAACAAAAGGTTTGTTAACACAAGAGGTCACGGGTCAGATCACCAATCATTCAAATAAATTGGTAGTAGAAGAGTTGCTCTTCTAAGACTGTAACTACTGATGCTTATATGCATTTACAAGCAATAGGCAGCTGTAGGCAGCTGTAGGCAACAAAGCAGTCAATGGAGTCATCCAGCCCGTGACTCAACACGTGCCTAATATGCCAAGGAGGTCAAAACAGCTCACCGTATTCTAACAAGGTTACGTGTAAGTAGCCTGTCACGTGCAAACTTTCTAAAGCTTGTTTAGAGCTCAAAACCGCGGGGTAAAACAGTGACATGTATTATAAGCCTAAAACGGTTTTAACACATGCCCTAGTCGCATATCAACCATTGGACGATAGAAATGCTCCAAAGGGAGGAAATGAGCTCCTAGAACGCCCGCGCCGCTCACTTTTGATGCGTCCGATTTTTCCCCATACAAATCCAGGCCGTGCGCTATGAAATTTTCGGCAAGCTCCGATTTTCCCCATACAAAATATGGCCCTGCACGGTGGGCCGATTATCGAAGAGGCGTTTTGATATTCATGGTGGAATGTAGATTGAACGCGTCTATTTCCAGTGCCTTCGTACCCAAAGGAAATAATCAACACAGACTAGTTTCATTCTGGACATAGTTAAGAGCGGCATATCCGGAAAGTTGATCAGTCATATCCCTTGTGAATCAGATACAATTTTTTGGGAAGTACTTGCATGAGCCCTGGTAGGTGAAGATGGAGCGCCACAATCAGCCCTCGATGAGAAAAGCAAAGCTTCAATATTGTCTGCTACAATACTTCATTGGCTTATCTTAGCAGGAGC